>NDXB01012731.1:183018-273297 GCA_002631895.1 Agapornis roseicollis | reverse complement strand
GGGGGTGGGGCGAAGAAGAGAAAAAAAAGAGCCCTAAATAGCAAGCCTAGCAAAAAAGCCCTCAGAGAAACTGTAGTTTTCAATTCCAGTGGTATTTTCTGGTTTGCTCTTGCCATATATTCTGTTCTTACAATTAGAAAAGCATTATCTTCACATTTTATTAAAAAATACACAGGCTACATTTGAAATAAATTTTTTTTAAGTATTTCCAGACTGATTAGTCATAACTCAAGCATTGTAGCCTTCAGGGGAATACTGCAACCTGAACTGAAACCATTAGGACTGTTACAGCAAAAAGGGAGCTCAACATTTTAATAATATCATATTTCAACAAGTATTTTTCAACTGTTTCTTTGCCTGTGACAGCCAAAAGAACTGCTAAACCAAAGACACAGTGACACACAACTGTGACCTTATTGGAGTTGACTGCAAGCACACTATTCTGTTATCATAAAAAAGGTCTAAAATTATAGTTAAACCCTATACTTAAAAAATACTACAGAAGCATAAAGACAGATCAAATTTTACAGGCAAGGCATGGACTCTCCATGAACATGGACTCTCCATGAACATGGACTCTCCATGAACATGGACTCTCCATGAACATGGACTCTCCATGAACATGGACTCTCCATGAACATGGACTCTCCATGAACATGGACTCTCCATGAACATGGACTCTCCATGAACATGGACTCTCCATGAACATGGACTCTCCATGAACATGGACTCTCCATGAACATGGACTCTCCATGAACATGGACTCTCCATGAACATGGACTCTCCATGAACATGGACTCTCCATGAACATGGACTCTCCATGAACATGGACTCTCCATGAGCATGGACTCTCCATGAACATGGACTCTCCATGAACATGGACTCTCCATGAACATGGACTCTCCATGAACATGGACTCTCCATGAACATGGACTCTCCATGAACATGGACTCTCCATGAACATGGACTCTCCATGAACATGGACTCTCCATGAACATGGACTCTCCATGAACATGGACTCTCCATGAACATGGACTCTCCATGAACATGGACTCTCCATGAACATGGACTCTCCATGAACATGGACTCTCCATGAACATGGACTCTCCATGAACATGGACTCTCCATGAACATGGACTCTCCATGAACATGGACTCTCCATGAACATGGACTCTCCATGAACATGGACTCTCCATGAACATGGACTCTCCATGAACATGGACTCTCCATGAACATGGACTCTCCATGAACATGGACTCTCCATGAACATGGACTCTCCATGAACATGGACTCTCCATGAACATGGACTCTCATTCTCTGAGAGGTCACACCTCAGGAGTGGCTCTGAGATAGATGATGCCATCCAGTGCCAGCCTCTGACCAAACTGCTGATTCATCCAGTTGTGCCAGTCTTGGTAAATCGCCCACTCGGTTTCATTCATGCAATCAGACTCGTATAAATTAGCTGCAAAGATGTACCTGTGAACACAAAGTAGTTACGGAAGCAGAAGTTAGCTTGAACACAGTTCTCACTTTGTTTGCCTTAAGTACTGCACTGTAAGTAGAAAAGAAGCTGAGCACAGTAATTCTACAACTTCTTTGAGGTATCCTTGGAGTAGAAATAAACAGCTGGTGTCCTCATTCTTTATGTCCGCTGCAGCTGGCCAGAGATGTGTCCTCAAGAAACAGTGACATCAGCAGCTCAGATATCAAATCTAACTTTCTTAATTATCAACTCTAACCTTTTGAACCCAGAAACAGGGTACAGCACTAGGAAATAGCTATACCTGTAATCAAGGACCATAAAAGAAAACAAGGCTAAGTGACAAAGGAAGAAATAGCTTGTGACTCTTCTTGATGCCTGTTCCTCTCCTTTCTTTGAAGGGAAACGTACATGCACAAAGCATAAAAAACTTATGCACAAAGAATAAGAAACTACAAATCCTGTTAACTGATGATATACAACAAAATTACAAACCCTCTAACCAGTAATTTTACTTAGAAGAATTCTGATCTTCACTCAAAGGACCCCAGTCCAACGTACCTGTCACTGTAGACAGATCGCTCGAAGAAGACAACAGGATTCTCTGCCTCTCTGAGCTTGCCATCGAGGGATCTGAGCTGAGCCCGGATCCTGCTCAGGCAGGCATATGTCTGGAAAGTGAATGACCACCTCTCTGGCTTCTCATACATCATCCGAAGCACATTTCCGCCACTCTTCTGTGATGTAGTCAGCTCCTGGTTTTCAATAGAGACCCCTTAAGTGGAGAAGGTGGATGATGAATGTGACAGAATAGCTCTACAACATTGAAGCTGTACAGCCTTTATTCCAGGTTTATAGCTGCTTAATTTGCTTCTCAGCCTCTTTGTAATACAAGGCACAAATGTCAGAAACGTTATTCCTCCTACAGTGCCGAGCAGAATAAGCAGCTCTTTGCAATTCACAGTGCCAAAATGTTAAAGTACCAAACCACTTTGGTCACCAATTACAAGCTTTAATAAAAGAACAATATCCTATTGGTACAAAAAATCAACAGGATGGTAGAAAAATCCATGTTCCTTTTACTCTGACAAGTGTGAGCTTAAAGCTGGGCTTATTTTGGTTTTTCATCTAGCAAGAAAATAGCAATTTAATAAGTCCAGCTTCATGGACAACAGCGATGGATTTGAAATTTTATGTTACACTTGCTGGACCTGACTGGGATGGAGTTAACCTTCCTCATAATAGCCCATACAAGGACGTGGTTTGTGTTTGCGGCCAAAACAGCATTAGTAACCCACCAGTGTTTTGGCTATTGCACAGCCTCAAACTTTCTTCCTTTCCCACACTGCCTCCCAGCAAGGTGGCTGAGGCAGGCAGGAATCTGGGAGGAAGAGAGCTTGGAGAGCTGACCCCAGCTGCCAGTGGGATACCCCTGTACTGGGTTTAGCACTAGCAGTTGTTTTTTCTTCTTCATAGTAGCTGGTGCAGCTCTGTGTTTTGACTCAACCTGGGAACACAGCTCATAACACCAATGTTTTCAGTTGTCACTAAGTAATGTTTATGCTGACCGAAGACTTTCTGAGTCTCATGTTCTGCCAGGAAGGAGGGGAGGCTGGGAGGAAGCAGGGACAGGACACCTGACCCAAACTGACCAAAGAGGTATTCCATACCATAGCACGTCATGCCCAGGATGTAACTGAGAGTTACCCGGAAGGGCGAGTGCTCTGGGGGTTGGAGGAGGTATTCGGTCGGCGCTCGGTTGGGTTGGGGTGTCGTGAGTTATCTGTCGGTGGTTGGTGAGATGCTGTATTCTTTTCCCTTGTTATTTCCTTTATCGTTATTATTATTGGTGGTAGCAGCAGTGATTTGTGTTATACCTTAGTTACTGAACTGTTCTTATCTTAACCTGTGGGAGTTGCATTATTTTGATTCTCCTCCCCATCCCTCTGGAAGCAGGGGAGGGCAAGAAAAGGGGGTTGAGTGAGTGAACAAGCTGCATGGCTGAGCTTAAACCACGTCAGCCCCACACCACAAAATGTCACACCTCCATTAAAAGCTTCCATTTACTTCACCAAAACACTCTGTACTTTTGCCAAAAGAAAACTCTTCTACAGTTCTGCAAAAGCTCCTCACAGCTGGGATTGTGACCACTCAGTAGGAGCTGGATTGCCAACAGCATTACAGGTAGCTGACTGAAAAAACATCACTATAAACCATTTAGCAGTAGTTCATTATTTCCTAGGCATTTTAAGGGACACCTTCCAGGGCACCTGGAGCACAGGGTTCCTCTGCTCATTCACAGTTGATAAAAGTAACTTTAGTCCTGTCTTTTTTTCCACCCCTTGCTTTTATACATAAAACAGAACAGACTTTTACAGCTTTTATATTTACATCCTGATGATGAATAACACTTATTCTACAATTCACCAAGCAAACTGTAAGAGAGGAACTTAAACACTGAGGTAAGGATCAGGAAAAACGTTGCTATAACCTGCATTTTCTAACAGACATTGTCTATCACATGTACTCATCTTCTGAAATTCGAAGAACATTTGACTGGGGTTTGGATTTTTTGTTGTTGTTGTTTTTAATAACTTTTTGGAAAGAAACCTCAGTTTCTTGTGCCATACCTCACAATCCTCTTCAGAGTTGGGCTGAACATTGCACCATCTTGCTACAGGCTCAGGAACAACTTCCCATTCCTCATCAGCTTGTTTGAGAATCTCCACAAACGTCGATTTCCCTGCAGCTGTAGGCAAAGCATCCAGGAAGAGTGGCTGTTAAAACCATTTTAGAATGATAGAATAGTTCAGGTTGGAAAGGACCTTAAGATCATCCAGTTCCAACCCCCTGACATAAGCAGGGACACCTCACACTAAACCATGGCACACAAGGCTCCACCCAACCTGGCCTTGAACACCGCCAGGGATGGAGCACTCACAACCTCCCTGGCCAACCCATTCCAGTGCCTCAACACCCTCACAGGAAAGTATTTCTTCCTTATAGCCAATCTAAACCTCTCCTGTTTAAGTTTGAACCCGTTACCCCTTGTCCTGTCACTGCAGTCCCTAATGAAGAGTCCCTCCCCAGCATCCCTATAGGCCCCTTCAGATACTGGAAGGCTGCTATGAGGTCTCCACGCACCGTTCTCTTCCCCAGGCTGAACAGCCCCAACTCTCTCAGCCTGTCTTCGTATGGGAGATGCTCCAGTCCCCGATCATCCTCATGGCCTCCTTTGGACTTGTTCCAACAGCTCTATGTCCTTTTTATTTTCACAAGGAAGAGTGGCATTACTTAACCACTATGGAACTCCAGTTTCAGGTCCCATAAGGAAGTGTCCCACACTCATGTACTTTTGACTGGATATCACCAATTTGACTGCAGATCACCAATTCAGCGAGCAGTGGATTTTTCTTTTTTGTTTCAGACCCCACCAACAACCAATTCAACAACAGAACAAGAATGGCAAGATATCTCAGCCCAGCTCAATTACCTATGTTATACAAAGTTACATTTGCAATTAGAACACGAAGTCCTAAGCTTCCAAGGATACCGAGTGCTCCTGTCCCAGGCATGGAGTTACAGCCTTTCAAGTTGCTTTAGGAAGCTAAAACAAGCTCCACAGAGAAAAGCAAGCAACGTTGAAAGAAACGCAGAGCAAAAGCGATGGTTTCTGAGAGACACCAAGCTGCGTTACCGGTCACTTCCTTCAGCATGGAAGTCATTAAACTGCCATCGACTGGGAAATAAAAAGCTCAGGAAATTTTAAAGAGAGACACCTGAAGCCGACAGAGGCCACGAGTACCGATGGCCACAGTGTGGGTCAGTAAAGGAGCTGACAGCCCTGCAAGTCAGGTCCTCGATTTTAAACACACCTTCTTGCCAGGAAAAACAAGCAAACCAAACCAAACCAAACCAAACACAACCAAGCAAACAATGACGAAAAGATCCCCCGAAACACCAAGTACTAAAGAAATCTCAAGGCAAAGACCCTCAAACCCCCACACCAGGGTGTCTTATTATGAGCAGCCCCTTACTCCTGCGCTGCACGGCGAGTCTCTGCTCATTACGAGTCCTGAACATGACGAGCTCCACCTGACAGCCTGAGCAGACACCAGTGTTCCCTACAGCCTGGGAAGCTGTGAAAAAGCCTCACCCAAGACTCAAAAACCTTTTTAATGAGGTGCATAAATTAAAACCTGAAACAGAAAGCTCCCCGCTCCTCCATCCCGCCGTTTTTATAGCATCAATTCGTTACTTCCTACGTTGCCAACACAAAGTTACCAACGTTACCGGCGGGCTCGTCAGCACAACACACCCCGCCGGCCTGACTCACACCTCGTTACTTCATGGAACGCCTTTTCCGCGGAGTAAAGGCGCGGAAGAGCCCAGGAAGGACGGGAAAAGGAAGGACAAAGGAAGAGGAAAGGAAGGAGGGATGGCGGCGAGCAAGACTCACCGATGTTGCCCTCGACAGCGACCTTCTTGATCCTGCCGCCCTCCAGCCGTCCGCGCTTGCGCGGGGTGGCCATGGCAGCCGGCAGCGGCGCGCGAAGCCGCCAACGGAAGCAGCGGCCGCCGCGCTTGAATCCGGCGCGCCACTGGGCTCGAGGGGCGTCACGCGGCGCCGCGTACGGGGTGCCCGTACCCGCGCCAGGACGAGCAGTCGAGCCCAGCGCTGCGGATGTGCGGCAGGAGCGGAGCGGAGCGCATCGATGGGCGGGTGGAGGGAGGGAGGGAGCAGACGGGGTGTTCCCTCGCCGGGAGGCGGTGCTTCCCTCAGAGCCCGGTGGGAGCGGGAGAGGAAAGCGCCGGGAGGAGGCCGCGGTTCAGAGGCATGCAGGAGCATGTCAACAGTCACATACAGGTTGGGTTTAACAGGGATCGAGGCACTTGTGTAGAGTTGAAAAGCACCCAACACCCACTGAACTCGCGCTTGACAGTGTGCTTCCCAGAGTAGCATCCCAGCATAGAGCTATCTTGGTTCCTGAGGGTCCAAGTTCAACAGGGAAAACCCCTCCTATCTATGGAAGGGGTTCGGGCTGCGAGTACGCACTGGTGTAAAGCCGTGTACGAGTCATTCCTGGCACCGTCCCTCAAGCACCCCCAGCCCCAAGACATACGAATTCCACCATTTCTTTAAGCCAATGGCACAAACCACTCACCAGGTGCTGCCAAGAGATAGCGAACAGCTACAGCCATGAGTGAAGGCAGAGGGAATCAACCGCATGGTGGTAGGAAACCTGGAACGCTGCAGCTGACAGGGTTGTAACAGGCTTTGGGGAGAAAGAAAAGGGGGGAAGAAGGAGCAAAGGCACCTGGAAGTGTTCAAGGACAGGTTTGACACAGCCTGTGGCAACATGGTCTAAGATCTATTAACTGTTTTCCCTAAGCGTACCTGTGTAAAGTACCTGTTTTTTCGGCAAATGCAAGGGCACTTCAACAAAGCGGCAGACCCAAGTCGATGCTTCCCTGTTAAAACAATAAAAGCAACTTTGGAAAGCCTAAAGCAAAGTCAAGACATGTAACTGCTTGCACAGGTTCTCTGTCATTTTGATGCACGTTCATCATTCCTCTTTAGCGACCAGAGCTTCACCATTGCTTTTCTTTATAAAAAATATCTACTTCGGAAAAATTCTATGTTAATGTCTAAAAAAAAAAAGCCAGATATTTGTACCATGACTCTATGAAGTGGACAAGAAGACTTGGTTTCATTATTGTTTATTAGAAGGAAGCAGCGCCCTCCCTTGTCACTCACTTAGAAATGAAGGTATTTTCCTCTTTGGAAGACACTTCAGCAGCTGGAGAACAAAAGAAAACAGAGATGATGGATGTCTGTACAAAAGCATAAGCAAGAATCTAAGAAGTGAAACCTAAACCTCGCTGAGGCACAGGATAGGGGATTCTGTAGCCAATTTATTTCTACGATACCCACTTAAGCACCTAAAAAAAGATTTTGGTAAGCCATAAGTGAATATTTGCAATAAAAGCTTCAGATCTTAAATTAAAAAGCCCTCATTAACATTTGAGGGGAAAAAAAAAGAGAAAAAATTGTTTGGAAATAGTTTACTTCCCAGGACTACGAAAAACAACAAAAAACACCCTAAAAAACCACCTTTCATTCCCCACTCCCTTAAAGGTTCCAGTTTTTCTGCCCTCCACATGTTATAAGAGAGGACATGCTCTCCAGCCACAGAAGTAACCTTATCTCTGGCGCTTGGCTGAGCTAGTATCAAGTTCTCAAATGCAAAAATCACCTAGCAAATTGTGTTTTCAACAAGTGAAAAAAGACCTTACTTTGGGCCAGCAGACATCACAGGGCAGTACTCCTCTGTGCAGAAGTCCACAATGGTCTCATACAGCATGTTGGTCTGTTTGAAGAAGTCAACAGCTGTGAAAGCATTTAAACCATCAGTTAACACTCTGCGCTGTAAGAGCAATGCCTGTGACAGCCTTACCAGCATACACTGCTCTGAGGGTCCTGGAGTGTTTTTTGTGAACTTATGCACTGTTATCACTTTTTAAGAAGTATTATAAGGGAGGTACAGAATGCAGCCACCAATGTCCCACAACAGCCTCCAGCAATGACTACTCAATTGTCTTAAGTAAATTAAGACTTCTGGAACTAGCTTTGGTGTCCTTATTCATCCTTTTTTATTCATGGGTGATATTCAGCAATCATATAAAAACCCAGATCACGTGTGGTGGAGTTCCACTCCTTCTATTTAACCACAGTGCTTCATAAATTCAACTGTTCCACTGCCACCACCTTACTCTGAAAGGAACCATGTATAACAGACACAGATTTAATGCCCCAGCGCCCAATCCAGACTACATCATTTGTACTACTAAGAGTATTGTGCCTGCCACCTTGGACAAGAGGAGATTTTACAGCTTACAGCTAGTTAGACAGACAATTTTCCCAGTGTCAAGAAAGGGAAGCAGATAAAAACTGGTCTGGCATGGTCCTAGCACAGCTCATCTCTAGCAACAAAATGTGCAACACTACAACCACAAGAATTGTCCCACTACATTTCTGTGATGGCCATTATGTCATGATTTTCCTGCTGCACAGTGGCGGTTGTAGCCAGGGATGGAGCATTTACCACTTCAAGATTTTACCCTGAACTTCAGTAGGATTTTCTGTAAATGGTGTGTATATAAATACTTCATGAGACTTCTGGAGCACATTGTTCAGATCTTGTCCTCTTTATATTCATTTTTTTAATTACTTTTTCTAGTATCTTATGGCATGTAACAAACCCCATGTTTAATAATCAGGAGATGGAATTTCAAGCAGGTCTGCTTTAGTACAAACACAAGCATGCTGAGATCTAAGACGACAACTCTCACAAGAGCTTGTATTCACAATGACCTCAGTTGTCTCAGTTTCAGAATGAAAATAAGCTAAAGCTTTTCACTCAGCAGGCTTCTGTTCCTTGCTCTAGTAGGTGATTAATTTAAATACTAATAAATAGTCATCCGCTTTGATTTTGTTCTTGTTGCTGCAATAGCAAATTAACTTTCAGTATTATTCAAAGAGTCCTTTACAGATGCAGACTTACCTATCAGCAAAGGCTGGGAGCATTCCAATGGCACATTTTGGTTCATGTTTATTTCCAGTAATAATATTAACCACACTACTTAATAAATTAAATTGCACAAAATTGGAACTAACCTTCTAAAATATGCAATTCCCATATGTAGCCGCTGGATGGACTTGCAGAGCCAGTGGATATTTGTTGATTGCAGACAAGATGCACAAATAGGTGAACCACTGGGAAGAACTTTCCTTTGTGGGCAGTAGGAGAAGGCTTTTTTTAAGAAATGCCTGATCCTAAAAAGCAAGGTACAAGAAGGGATTTTAGCCTCTCCTCTTCAATTAATCCTTATTTTTCAACATAATTTAAAGAAAACTTAGGCTGTGCAAATGAAACAAGCAGAGTGATACGAAAATCAGTCTGTAGAAGAACATACAGTTCAGTTCCAATGTGATTATTTGACATTTAAGGGTAAAAGCACTAAAAATTGTACGGAGAAGAAGCTGGAGTGCTTTGATAGCTCAATTTGCAAACAGAAGCACATCACAGTTATTTAAAGTTCTGCTTCATTTTTAAAACATACACTACTTTAATATGCTCATCTTCTTTAAGAATAAATTAGGAAAGTGTTTGCTTAAGCTATCTTACCGTCTTCTGGAAACAGGAACCATATGAAAGTTTGAATAACCCTGCATAATAAGCGTAAACCAACCCCATCTTAAGTAAGAGTATGATCATCCATGAACATAAAAATTTTATTTCCTTTTATATTACATCTGGCTGTTGCAATTACTTCTGAGTATTTTGCATGTATTAACTACAGTGCAATCTATCTAATGCACTGGTTTAGACCAATTACCTTTTCAGTGTATACAGCAGTGACAGAATATGCATGGGATTCCATACCCTGTGTTCTGTTGTGTAGCTAAGAGAAGTAGTACATATCAGTTGTAGGAGGAAAAGTCAGTACATTCACCTCAGAGAAAGTCCAAGTAGATAGAGCTGCTGTGAGGAGAACTAAGTGAAGTTGGGAAGTGAAAGTATACATGTATGAGCCTAGGAGAAAGGAGAGCTGTTGCATAAATGGGTCTATAACTGCTGCTCTCAATCTGTGGGCATTGACAGCGCATAGCATGGCCCCTTCACTCCCCCTCTGCAGATACACCCTGTTACAGGATCTAAAAGTGGTTTTACCATTATATCTGCCTGGCCAAACAATTCTGAATGGAACCAAACCTAACTATGATTGAGGCTACCCTGCATTCCTGCATTTCTTCTGTCACTGTATTGCAAAGTCTGTGTAGTGAGTGAAATTCTCTTGACTCTGCTTCACTGCATGCAATAGCCTTACTGGGTGCCTATTCTAGCCAGGATGAATGAGATGCAGTTAAAAACCGTGGGGGAGCAGGGAAGGAAGGCTGGGTCAGGTTCAACGCTACTGTCTGTTGCTTTCAGTCCTCTTCTGGAACAAAACATGAAAGGAGATTACATTTCTCAGCATCTCTTCCCCATCCTAATTTACTTCCTAACCATGCACAAGATAAATGCTGAAAAATCACTCTGGAGCTCATCAATATTTTGTTGCTTTCTACCATATAAATCCCTGTTATCTTTTAGAAATACAAGCAAAGCCTGATATAGGGCCCAAAACAAACTGACTTAGCAACCACATTTAAAATTATACACGCATTTTAACGCCATTCTAACTCAGGAACTGATATCCATGAATTAATTGTCTGTGATGATCACATAAGGCCATGGAATAGGATGGAATGACACCTCTTATGATTACAATGATCATGGTCCCCATCAGCAGGCATTGCGTGCAGTGTGTCTCTAGCATGCCCAGGGCTCCTGAATGCCATATGCTGTCCTGTCCTCAAACGAGGGAATACCATCTGGCATAGAAGCCCTACAGTTGCCATTGCAGGCTCCTCTCTCTCCCTCCCCACTCCCCACTGACAATTACAGAACCAGTGATCTTGCAGGAATGAAGTAAGGCTACAGGAATATTGAATGACTGAGTCAGCAACTAGGAATGGGGATGGCAGCTCTAGAGATTGCCTGATAAATATAATTGCCTAAAAGCAAAATTGTGACAAATCAGGTTCTCCTGTACCTCTCACTAGGTAATGAGTTCCCCTCCCTGTTCTCCCCACTACATAACAGTGTCAAGTCACAGGTGTGTGCCTCCCTGCTAAAATCCTCCCGGAAAACATCATACCTCAGCCAGGAATGCTTCCCCCTGCGAAGCCCCTAAGCACAACGTGCTATTCTTGGCTTGTTCTGACCTCCTTTAATTTCCTGACCTTGTTCTGGAACGAGGTGTTGGTCCGCTTTTAATCATGCCAGACCAACCAAACAGCAGTCTTCTCATTCCATTGCTGATTTAGAAAGCCTTTGCTAAGCTGCTGCATTGGGAATCTTCCACCGTACAGAGATTAGGTCATAGACTTCCTTCCAGGGTAGGTGGCACCATGAGCTGCCAGCTCCAAGCTGGGACAGTAAACTGGGTGGAGCAGCATCCTAATATTACAGAGAACAGTGTAGACAGAGCCTATGGAATTACCAGCACCACTAATCTAACCACCTACATAAGTAAATCAAGTGAATCATCTGCCTTACTGGTCTATCAAGCCTCAGACACACATATGATACTGGATATATAATGGTGGGTTGGCTCACATGAATTAGTTTTTTTGAGTGCTTCTAAATTACATTCTAAATTGAATTCAAGCTACTTAAAGCCATATGCTCAGTTTGGGAGTGGTCTTCCTCGAGACCTCCTTCAGAAAATCTAAGTAATTTATTATTCTAGATGAACCACTGAATACAAACCTTTTTATTCCTACAAATAGAACATTTGTCTGTAAAGTTCTACACCCAAGGATTTGTGGGATAATCTTTTTATTCTACTACCATGTCAAACTTTTCAATCTACCTTAGTTAGGAAATATGAAGTCTATACTTGTAATGTTTTAATTAAAGCTGTGTCAGGCAATTAGGTGCTAGATCCACAAATGGCAAAGTTGATGCAAAGCTCTGAACCTTTTCACTCACCGATTGTTTGGTAAATAGCTGTATTTGCATTGGATGCACAACTAAAATCATTCAAATCAGTAACCAGTCTGGTCCTGTTCCTGTACACCTGAAAGTGCTATAGCAACTCTGTCCTATTACAGTCAAATGATCAGAAAAGATGTCGCCAAGACTGCCTGCTTTGCCTGTGCTGTGCTGTGCCTGTGCTGAGGCCTGTGGATTCCCACCTGCCCTGTGCAATGCTGCTGTACGTCGCAGCAGAGCCTGAGCACAGGTTGGAACACTGTAAGTGTCATATGACATTCCATATGAATTCCCCTTTGACACACAAAAATGTTAGTAGCATATTCTTAAAATGTAGAAAATTGGCTTTGATTTCTCCTGGGGCATTGGTGTGTGCCAGTCTGAAGAAGTAATGAGATGACAGTGCTCACATTGCTCAACCCTGACGTCTGAGGTCTCTAAACCTTGTGCCAAATTATTTTCTGCCTATCCAAAGTGTGTGCACGCTGATAGGTATTATCTCCTGACATTTCAGTGTGGGTTTCAGATTAGCTTTTTAAAGGCATAAAGACTATCACTACATGTTTCCATGTGTTCTCTAACCTATTTCTACTCAATTCTGAGTTTAATTTCTGATGCCATGCACACAACCTTTGCTCCTTGGAAGCAAATATCCATGTAAATATGAAAGAAGAATGAATTTGAAAGGAAAAGTAATATTTGCAATTCCTGAACAAGAGAAGAAACAATTGATAAACCTGTCCTTGAGAATACCTGCTTTTCTTTGTGTATAATCAAATTCCAAAGCCAGAAGTTGGTAACACCAGACTTCTCTACCCACTAGCAAATGTGTATCCAGAGCCGACCAATTAAGTTCATAGGCATGCTCAAGGAAGGAAGTCCTGATTCAGGGGTAACCCTACCCTTATTTTGCTAGTCTTTAGTGCTTTAAGACTCCCTGTTCTATGTCCCAGTGCCTGACTTTGATCCTCACTGCTTTATAATGAGGTATGTCTTTTTCTGAATTGGTTCTTTATTTAAACTTATGAAAATAAGATACAAGATGTGTGGACGTGTTACACAGCATACTTTTCACTCGGAAATATGAGTCTCACACTGCTTGCTAATGTGCAGCTTGCATGCCACAAATCCAACCCTACTGAGGCAACAGGTTCCTTCAAAAGGGGTGGGTATACCAATGTAGGGTATTAATTTCATGCACCCATACGCAGGGTATGTACCAAGAGGCAGACTAATTCCATCTACCAGCATGCTTTTTCCTTATCCAAAATTCAGAGCCTCTGGATGAGCTCACAGTTAATGGTGACTCTGAAAATCAGGGGAATAGTCTTTATACATCCCCTTGAGACAAAAAATTGATTGAAATGGATGCCACAATTACATAGGGAAGCTCTGTATTTATGTGAGTGGTAATTAAAGAGGAATACAGTGGTACAGCATAAACTACAAAACTCAAGAATACCAACAGAACAGAGAAGTACACTGTGATCTTTTTCACAATAAGATGTTGCTTGCATTAAGAAGTTCAGTGATTTCTAAATACAGCAATATTCTGCAGCAGCACTACTTAGATGAACTGCAGTGGCAATGCTATTTAAACTGAAAATAGAAATATGCTTCTTCCCAGCGATGCCTGAAGACTGGCTGTGGTTTCACAAGGAGTTAAGGCAATATAAGCTTGCACAGTCAAGGAAAGCAGCTGTCCTGTCCTCTCCTGCATATCTGGCTGTAAGTTTCTGCTCTTCTCTTACAAGTGCACTATGCACTAAAACACCACAATGCCATCACACAGGCACTCAGTTCTCTGAACAGAGCTACCTGACATGTGGGCAGCTCAGAAGACACTCAAACTCAGTGACAATTTGTACAGAGCTCTTAGGTAGCATTTAGCTTAGATATTAACAAGGTGTGAGTCAGTGTGGAATCTGGAGATCCATTTTCACTTAAGCTTCTGGCACTGAGGATGTCTGCATGCCTCAAATGAAATCCAAAGAAGTAAGCTGATGAAAAGGTTGCTTGAAACCACTGTCTTAGGGAAGCAGTTGCCTACAGTGGGTCAAAAGGGAAATCTCAGTGCAGGGCTGCAGGTGCTCTATTCCATCTACTTGTATGTCACCATGCAGAATTTACAGGAGGAGGTCAGGGCAGATCTGCTAATGTGACCTCACAGGGGAGAACACCACAGTGGTAACACTCTCATTTACACAATGGTATATTCCTTGGTCAGAGGTGGGAAATTTTGCCTAATTCCTTCCTTGGCCAAAGGCAGTTAAACACAGACCTCACTGAGGTGTGTTCTGTTCATCAGGCTAACACTCTGCTCTTGGAATGGTCAGGCACTTGCAGTACTTGAAGTTTCCCTTCTTGAAGAGAAAAGTGAATGTCAGGGTCATTGGGCAAGACAGGAAACATGACGCTAATCCTTTAATGTAAAAAGAAACAACACATTTTAATGGCAAGATGACCAGCTGTAGGTTTGGGAAACAGCTCTGCATCTGAATGCAGGGGAGAATGTTGTGAGCTGCTGGTCAGTGTCAATTAAAACCAAACCAAAACCCAACCCAAACCACAGCTTTGTCTTACAACACTTTAAGAGTCTGGTCTTTTTACATGCATCCACATGGAAGCTGCATGTGTCACACAGTGATTTATTTTATCAAGCCTGCATTTTCTACTGTAAGGTAGTACTCATACCTACCTCCATCTACATGAAGTTATGTGAGTATCAATGAACAATGACAGATATTTCTGAACTGTAGCTTATCTGACTGTATTTTCACTGTCACAGCCAGAATGTTTCCAGGGCAAGCTCCAGAGCTGCACGCTGTAGCACCATCAGTCAGACTTCTTGAAAAGACACAGACGTATCACCCTTCCCATTTTTGGGTGGTTCTTTCCTGAACTATACAGGAGTGATGAGGCTACAGAGCAATTTCTGCTTCTTTCCCCCTCTTTTGGGCTGCAATGATTGCCTTTCAGATGCTTCCAATTGCTAGTACCAAGGAGCACAAAATACGCATTGATGTTACAAAGACTGTAAACAAGGAGACTACTTGAAATACTGTGTCATGGGCCTTCTGAAATCTTTCCACATACATCAGATCCAGAACATTCGTCCTCAGCCTTAACACCAGCTAAAGCAACCTGAAGACTATTTCAGATTGGACTGTCCTGCTAAACCAGTATCGCTGCTGCTCTTTACTTAAGAGTCTTTGTATGAGCTGCCAGTCAGGTCACACAAATCCTCAGTTCAAAGAGCAGAACAATCAGCTACCATGACCTCACAGTTCCACAGGAGCTCTCACATCAACGCAGAACCCCTCACTTACATGAATTCCCAAGTGCACATCAATAGAGGGGATACAGAAGAAAACAGCAAGAGTTAGCCACAAACTTTGATGATCACCAAATTTGTATTGAAAAGACAATCATAAACGGCCTGTTCTAGTTAAAGACTGCACTCAGTAATAAAGCTTTGTTTTGTTTAGGAGAATGAAGATCAGTTGCTATGTGTTATTCTAATTTACTTCCACAACATAGAGTAAGAAAATATTTGAACAGGGAGGCAAGGCTTTATCAGCTGCCCTATGAAGCAATCTATGAAGAAGGAATTGCAGCTGCCATCATGAGGTAACACCTGTATTCCTGGCTGTAAAATGTCTGGAATTCAATCAGATTTGAACTTTGCCGGGTGTTTGCATACATGGGTCAGTTCACAGCTCTCTGCTCTCTGGACAGACCAAGACAGCATGGGTTGTTCCCCTTTGAAGTCAGAAGGGATGCTTTCTTTCTGAATAAGCACTGCTTTTCTCCTGTCTTCTTGGCAAAATTAACAGTCAAAAAATGGACCGTTTGGGACTCTGCATTTGATAACTGATTACAGCCATAAACAGCTACCGGGCCTGATGCAGTTCTGCTGTATTTAATGAGATATTGGTGTATTTCTTAAACACAGACTTACAGCCAACCCATCAGGATCAGAGGCATAAAACAGACAGCAAACATCCCAAGTTTAGCAGCTATAACTAAAGCACAAGTCAGGACACTGCAAGTTTTTTTGCCATATCTGAGATACATTTTAGAGGTCTGAGAAAGAAACAGACTGCTGAGAGTGGCCAGGTGGCTGGGAAGCACTATGGCACCCTAAGAACAACTGAGAGGGTTTTAGTGATACCACAGCATCTTAGAACACAAAGGATGTGTTATCTAAAACGTAAAATGGCTTTTCTGAAATCAAGTGCAGAAGATGGAGGCTGGGTACCACAGTGAAAGTATTTAATTTACAAACTCTAGTTGTACTTCATTTTGCAAGTTTAATGATCAAAACATGCTAGGAACCTACCAGAGGAAACAGAGCTTTTTTCAGTATTAGATCAATTCTCTCCCTTAATTCTTTTACTGAAAAGAGGGGTTTTTCTCTTCTTTTTGTGTGTGCAGCCTTTAATGAGTCTGTTCAGACACAAGCAGTATTAGCCAGAGTCTGTCACAATTACCCACAGTTAGTAGCTAATTACTCCTTGAATAGTCTTAAGGCTACCAGCAATTTCAATGCAGTTGGAAGCCTGGGCCCCTAGGAGCTGTTCCAGCAGCCAAGAATAGCTGGAATAGAGAGAGGGGCCAGCCACGACCCTTTCTCCTCAGCCACAACCTAACAGACCTACTATGCCAAAGGCAAGAGCAACCCAGAAATGAAAATATTCCCAAGTGGCTAAATGTGCTCTCTTTATAGCCTTTTCAAACGAATGGAGTAACATAAAGGGACTATGGGGAAATGGAAAATAGGACCTTTTAAGTGCCAAAATATCGGCAGGACTACTGATGATTTTTCAATTTTGCAATGTTCCATTAAAACAACAGTACAAAACACTTACAATATGGGATGAGATTCTGACACAAGACTTATTGTAGTGTGATTTTGTTCACTGATGGCTCATATTGCAGTAGTTTACATCACTGCAATAAGAGTGTCAATTGAGTATAAAATGCTGACTTGATTTAGTGATATTTTGTATGTATTTTACGCAGGTAGAAATTACTTCACAAAGGACATGGCAGTGTCTGTGATTTCAGTAAAATGATTCCTGCTGTGCACTTGTGTGACAAAAGTGACAGACCAAATTAACATAAAACTTTAAACGCGCGTGTCAGTACTAAATGTAATTCAGTTCCTATTCCACAAGTCCAAACAGAGTTGCTTTGCAAATTCAGCAATACTGGGTTAGCAAAGAGCAAGGAATTACTTCTAAAAAAGTTCCCAAGGTTATGAGAGGTCCTTTTTCAAGTGCTTCTGTAGCAACACCCTCCCTTTAGCTTGGCACTTGATGCACACAAGTCTAGGGGAAGAGTAGAGTCACCTCTTCCTGCTGGCTGCCCGTTGTTACTCTGGATTAAGTGCATGGTAAAAGTACACCTCATTCAATGCCACTCTGTAAATTCTTTTCTACTGAACTGTGGAGACCATGCAAATTGACAGAGATGTCACCCTCAAGTCAGTAGGTATCCATAGTGCAGAGTTGGCAACTAGCTTCTTTTAATTTAACCTTAGTTTATCACTGCTGATGAGCAAACTGATATGAGTATACTCATTGCTGGGGTTGACTACAGAACAGGCACTGGACACTGAGCAACAGCAGTAGCTCAGCTCAGCTCAGCTGTCAGCAGCAACACCACGAAGCTGTAAGTCTGCAGACACATTGCCTGTGGCAGCAATACTGACTTAAGATGCTTCCAATTATTTTTCCTTCCTTTCCTGTTCTCTAGACAGCCATATGACTTTGGTCAATGTAAGTGTCTGCAAAGCCACACTGCGAATCAAGCCCAGGGAATTAAACAGGTATTAAAGACAAGATACGCAAAAGAAAAACCCAACCAAAACATTGTTTAGGTAGTTTAACCTGAGTTAGTCTCACAATTCAGTTCCCAAACATACACATAAACAGCTGTAAGGGCATCAGGAACAAGCAGCTGTCAGTTGAGGCGGGTCCTGGGAACACCTTAAAACAGGCTGCTGCTGGGAAAAGTATGCATGGAACAATACCTTTACTGTGTTGTCCTGGCACTGGGTACCTGCATATGCATTGGCCAGTTCCAGGGCTACAGTCTGTAACTTTATGTAGTGCAGTAAGTTGAGGCACCAGTAATCCTCTCCCAGTGTTTGTGAGGGAATCTGCCTGCCATTCTGGGAGCAGAGCAGGGACCAAAGAAACAGCAGCGTTCTTAGTACGCAACTACAGATCCCCAGCCTTTGGGAAAACTGAAGTAAAACATAACAGACTTTGGAACCACTAAAATACACATGCAATCTTTGACCCATCTGACTAACTATAGCAAATGATACTCTCCAGTTCAGTTCCTCAGTGGATGTCATGGTAAGACCCTGTCCAAGCCACTGTACAAAATCCTCTCTGGCTGTAAGAACCAACAGCTTCCCAGACTAACTCCTTGGTCTCCTGATCTGTGATTTCCTGCCCTTTGTGCTCCCCTAACATCAGAGTCCAAGCCTGGAAGAAGGGACAAGAGCAGCATATCCTAACAATGCACAATTACTTCCTAAAATGATCCTGGTCACGAATCATATAGTAGAATAGACAAACTGTAGGACAGATAGAATAGCAATTGTGGAAACAAAAATCATAACAAGGGGATCTAGTGATTCTCCATCCTTGAAGATATTCAGAACTTAGCAGGATAAGGCCCTGATCAACCTGACTTCAAACAGCCCTGCTCCGAACCAAGGTTGGACCAAGTAATCTCCAGGATGCCTCCAGACTAAATTATTCTGTGACCAAGGAGCACCATGTGCTTAACTGATGAGGCTCTAAGCACATGGTGCTCCTTGGTCACAGAATAATTTAGTCTGGAGGCATCCTGAAGGTTATTTGGTCCAACCTTGGTTTGGAGGCAACATGGTTGAAACTGGGTAATGCTCAGGATTATTCCCAATGGAAGCAAACCCTCAACATTCTTTTTTACCACTTACCTATTTCCCCAAGCTCTTCTCTCTCTCTGGACCTTCTCAATTCTTAAAGTATTTCATAAGGTCACCCAAAACATTTCATTTTTTGGTTTTGGGAATTTAGTTTTGTACCATCCGTGGGCAAATCCTAAATCAGGGGTGCCACTATCATTGCTGTGCAATGAGACTTAATCACACTGGGAGTTATGTAATATACCAATATATCATTATAAATTGTGTTGTGTAAAAGATTTCTATGCATTTTGCCTTACTAACACAGCTTAAGGGTTTGGGTTTTTTCTAGATTTCCATCTAACAAAGGTTAATTAGGTTTTTACTGCTTTAAAAATGCACCTTACGGTTTTATGGGCTTTGCTGTATAATGATGAATTATTTCTTGTATGATCAAAACGTTCTTACTCATACATGTTTTGATGACAGGACATGTTCTCAGGAGACTGGACTGATATGATTGGCACGGGAGCACAAAGAACAGTTGCTAGTGCGCTGCAGAAACTACCAGGAAATGAGCTGGCTCTTGCAGGTCACATTTGAAGTGCGTGTTAGAAATAGGCAGCTGCATAGAGGGCTGAACAGGGAACTTTGAATGAAAGAGGGAAAAAGAGTTTGTGGCTTCCTGGAATGCTACTGTGAAAGCAACTGTCTTTTTGGAACATGTAAGGATGATAGTAACTTAAACAGAGGTAAGCAGCATTCACAAAAGTTAATCCACATCACAAAACCTATCCACATGACATGTTAAAAATACCAAACCACAGGAATGAAAATAAACACCACATGCACCCAACATCATATTTACATCAGTATCCTGCAATGTTAAGAGCAATGTTCCTTACAAACTCTTCTACAGTGCAGCTTACAAACCAGAGTATTTCTTTGACTAGTAGGGATTCTGGGAGGAAAGTAAGAGGGAAGGAAAGAAGAAAGGAGGAGGAACACAGGATTACATCCCCATCTGAGGGATCAAGCTTCTATGCATCAAAGATCCTTTGCAGACATGGCTACAGAAGCATTGCACTTAGAACAGCACTGCTAGTACAGATCGTATCACAATGGTAATGAGCCTGCGTCTAGAGTAAATGCTGTGAGTGCTTTGTATGAATTGAATAGTGGTATGCTGCCAAGAGTCTAGGTTATTCCTCCACAGGAAACTTTCATTAAAAATACCAATCTCCCAGTACAATCTGGCCTCCTTCTGAGAACAAACATAAGCTTTCAAGAGGTGGTAGTGGAAGAAGAAAGAGTAGAAGAATGCTAAAGATGTTTCAGCTGTGCTGAGAATGATTTGGGAATGTTCATCAAAATGTATCCAGAGAAAGGGAATGGCTCTTCAGCTTCTAAAGAGGCACTTCATCCTCTTACAGTGCTAGCTTAGTAGCATCACAGTGTGGAGGATTGGTTGATTGATCAGGGACATTCCATGTTTGAAATAAGCAACCCAGTGTTTGGTCAAGAGAAGGCTGAGGCAGGCCGTGAAGAGAGACTGTGAACTCTAAGAACTATGGGACATGACCGGCAGTAACCTTGTGTTTGTGCCCAGTGTGGAATTCCCCCTTCTGCCTGCTTGTACCAGTTTAGACCAGCTACTAGATACTACAACAGAATCCTACGTGTTTTCACGCAAAAGGTGTCAAACCAATAAAAATATGCATTTAGGCGCGTGGACAGTGCATGCACAAGGTGTTTAACCAATCTGCTTTTGCATGATTGCATGGTCAGCTGCTTTAACCCTATATAAACCTGTGTTGTGCTTCTAATAAACTGGAGTTTGCTCTACCACTCATATTGAGTCGACTGGCATTCTTCCCCTGCGGCGATCCTGCTCCTCTTCAACCCCCTCTTCTTCTACTCGACAAACTTCGACCGTGCACGGCAACCCTGTTTTTTCCAGCTTTTCTACTGCTATCCTGCAACATCACAGCTCTACAAACTCTTAACTAAGATCTGCGTTATAGGAATTCTGGTTGAATTTAGGGTGTGCCATTTTTACATAAGATGGGTACGCTATTTATTGATGATTCCAATTTTCAGGGGTCTTGTACCTGTACAAGTTTTATTAGCACAACTCTCTCAGTTAGGAGAACATTTACGTTAACATTGTTATACCAGCACAGTGGTGTATAGATGTAGTCATATCAGAAAAAGCTGACTTACAGGCCCCAGTACATGCTGTATTCAAAAGTATTTCTGTATTCATATGATTCCATCTGCTTCAAGATAACTTTTTTCTTCAAGATAACTTTTTCTACTTTAACTTATTCCCTAGAATGGAGGTACAGGCATGCTCTTGCCTTGAGTTTGTCAGGAATAATCCTTCTTTCAGTTTATCCCACACCACCATACTCTTCTATCAGATCTCCTCTAAGCTCCTGGCTCCATTTAATTTCACACACCATGTAGTTTGAAAGAAAGGATAAAAACAGTCAGTGGCAGCGCCAGTTTTCATAATCCCTGTTTTTCTTCAATTAAATCATGGGCTAGCCCGCTATGCACCCAAAACAATCATGCTAGTGTAGTAAAGACTGCAGTGCAGGTGCAGAAGCAAGGAGCCAGGCTTGCCTGGACAATGTTAAGCAGTTCTGTCACTGAATGTTGAATTGCGGTCAGTTACAATCCCTGGGCAAAGACTGCAGTGACAAAAGTAAACTTATCAATTCTGATGGAACTTAAATGACAATTAACAAAACCCTAATAAAATCTTAAATAACCTCAGCTCATTTTATATCCAGGTTACTAAAACCTGTATATGCCTGCTGATGGATTCAGCTGTTTGACTTAGGAGATCTCAAAAGATCTGGTTCACACTGTAATGTTCTTGTTCATTGCCCTCACCTCCAGTAACTAGTGTCATGATCATTCCTCTTGACAATGAATGTCAAGGATCCATAATATGACACAGCAGCTGCATAATAAAAGGAAGCAGCATGCCAGGAAGCACAAAATCAAATCCCTTTTCTTTTGTAATATGGGCCCAAACATAAACCCATACTTTCCAGAATTATGTTCCAAATAATCATAATAACTGATTTTTTCCTACCTCATTATTTATATTTACAGATGAGTACACTTGGGATTTCTATAAAAAACATATTCTGAAACATTTTTGCACTTGCCTAAGGTATAAAATATGGTTTGACTTTGCAACTCTCCCCTTCTTTCCCTCTGAGGAAAATATTGTCAGTCTGTTTACAGCTAATCAGATACAGGCATGCTCTGACTTGAAAGAGATTTGTCTAAGGACTATACAGGGTTTACAGCATATTAGGGTGGTAGGCTATCATTCTGTGAAAGTGGAAATAGCTGGAAGAAATCATTTAATCCCAGGAGAGTTTCTATCAGATGAGGCATTGTCTGTTTGTAGGCGTGACTTTATGCTGGGTGAGGCATAATTTATACTCCTCAACTGACAGAAAGCCGACCTAAAATCTGAATAAACACGGTAACATGTGCTCTGGCTGACTTGATAAAAATGCAGTCATGTGCTCATGCCAATACAGAGCAAATTCTTCGTGCCAGGAAATGCGGCAAGCACAGACTTCATATCAGTTAATGCAGGATCACAGCCTTATCTTGCTTCATTTTTTCCTGCATATTAATTGATTTTCATTACTTTATTATAGGCACAAATAAAGAGTACAGGTTTTTTGAAATCTCCCTGACCAATACTTGTGTGGAGTGAGTCTACAGCAATACAATGGTTCTCCAAACAGGGTCAAACACGATCCATAGACAATATGTCTCTTTCAGAACACTGGCATGCATGATTTTGTACTTCAGTGGTCTAAGCAGAAATTACCTTGCTCACTGCAATAGAGGCTGCAGTACCCCTCCATAAAAATGATGCTGGGCTGACAGTATGTCTGCACCACTGGAAATCCACTCATGTGCACTACTAGTATTTTTGTGTTATTTTGCACCTCTCTGTAGCCACTAACAGCACTGAAATAGAGAAAACACAGGCTACTCTGATTTTCAAGAGGTGATAGCCCTGCCCAAGCTTTCTGTTGTGTCAGAACTCTTACCTTGCTCTGCCTGCACGGCTGAAACCCTATTCAGCACAAATTACTGTAAGTATATGGTTGCTGTCACCATTGAAGGAAAAGTTTCATTTCTAAGTCTACTTCTGCAAGACTGTGTTAAACATAGATTTTAACAGGAAAGTTCCCAAATCCTTACCTGGGTTAAAGACAACCTTCCTCTCTTTCTGACTTTCTCCAGGCTGTTTCTGCCTAAAGCCCCTCCAGCTTCCACCTCCAACAACTTGATTTTTAAACTGTAATATTGTACTGCTTCTTTGGAACATGGATTTCTTATTCAGTGTTCACCTAGTTCTCATCATTATTCAAAATGAAAAGGAGAAGATGGGGTGGAAAGAGATAAAACATGGATACCTATACACTAAGCCTGCTTTTCCAGTGTCGTCTTTCATTTAGTCATACGCACACTGGCTAGGTGAGTGCAAAACACAGGTCAAGAGCTCCTATTTTGTTTTGTTAGCATTATACACTTACTTTTGAAAGGGTTTAAAAATGAAGGATTTGCAACGTGGTCTAGTCTATCTCATCTGTTGCTAAGGTTGTTGGCAAAACAACTGCCAGGAATATATTATGGAAAGTGTGTATTTAACAGGATGGCAAGCTTGAAAAGACTTCAGTCCCTTCCCACTCAACCTCCCTCTCTTTGGTGGTGCAGGCAGGCTTGGCCAGCATGATCCTACCTGTATGATACAATGGCAGACATGTGACTGAGCTGCTCTGTCATCCCAGTGTAACTGCACCAGGTCTGACTGATGTACTGATGGCTGTAGCTGTAGCTGTGATGTAAGTGATGTTGTTATCATCTACCATATGTTTGGTGGGTTTAGATCTGTCTCTTCCAAGGTGAGGGATGTAAAACACATGCACTGGAGTGTTTTGCTTATGCAGCGTTTGGGGTTTTTAGGTGCATTCTCTTTTTCTGGCAATAGAGAATAAAGGTTCGCATCCTTATAAATATAATGAATAAAAGATGAATTGGAGTGAGAGAACTAGTTAATATTATCCTTCAGAAAAAAGCTTCCTGTAAAATATAAAGGACCTGGTTCATCTTTTGTGGGGTATTTCAGCAACAGTTACACCTGCCTGCTTAACAGGTTCAAACCTGCTTTTTTATGTGAATTAGAAACCGCAAGTCCAGCTTCATATATTTTCAGAATTATGTGTATGGTCAAGAAAACATGACTCTAACTCAAAAATTACATTCTTCTTCTTACCAGTTGTCCTTCAAGTCATTAAATACTTAATGTATTTATTATATGTACAATTATGACATTCCTCTCATGGCAGGCTCATGAGTGCTCCCAAAAGGATATGACTGTCTCTTCATATGTAAGGCTTGCCTTCAGAACTTAGCATAGGGAGTAGTCCCCCCACAAAAAAGCTGGGCCTACAGTTTGTCTTCCCGGAAGTTTTCATGCTTGCATTAACCAGAAGAGATATAACTCTAATTCTGAATGTCTTGAGGAATTTGGTCATGCCTATATCAGAAACACTACAACAAAAACAGTGGTACACACTGAGAAGATACTAGACAAACTGGAACTTTATTCAGAACCAGCGGCATTGCTTGTGTTGGCTTATAAGTTGTTAGCAACTAGTAACAGGAAAACCTCTATTACTTGATATTATTTTAGAAGCGAGTCCCAGAAAACATGAGGCCTGCACAGAAAACCCAGCTATGTTCTTAGCCACTGCTGAAGTAGAACTTGCATTTGGAAGCCAAGACAACATTTCTTTTCATACCACAGTTTAAGCAATTTTGCTCCATTATACACCTTTACTGGACAAACCGAAAATGAGGATTCTGGCAAGGTCTGGGTCCTGTAAATTTTGCTGTAAGTTGTTTCAAGCTGACTTGCACTTCTGGGAAGCATCCATACCTTTCACAAGAAATCAGGAAGGCTAAAATTAGGAAGACCGTGTATATTCATATAAGGCCATTTTAGGGTGCAATTTACTGCTAATATGTAAGGTGGGGGTTTGGGCTACACAAATGCTCCAGAACATGCCATGCACATATGGCATGAGGCTTTACAGAGGCCTGCGGTACTTCTACTTTAACAAGCTTTAGGTTAGGTGACTATAAATCTGTACAGTCATACAGCAACAGATTAATTGCATGGATTGCAAGGGATAAGGGTTGATTGCCTTTTTTAACTACATGTCAAATTAAACATAAACCTTGGTGTGTACTTTTCTGTGAGCATGTGATGCTGTTCTATCTGATCTTACAGATTGGGTATGTCACTCATCTCTCAAAACTTCTGGCATAACAGCTATTTCTTTATGACTAAGTGGACAACCAAGGTGTAAATAAACAAAAAACTTTATTAATATTAGAAACATATAAAAGGGAATGTTTAAGAACAATGCTATCAAACCTTCTGTCAGCTAACAAAAAGATGGCTTTTCACTACCTAGTACAGTTTGGTATACCAAGTGCAAACTAAAGCTAAAGTGAAATCTGCGCAAATAAAGCCTATAAATGCATTGTCGTAATTTTTATGTGCTATACTTACATGCTATTGCTCAGGGACCTTGTCATTATTCTTTATAGAACCTCTCTCTGAACATAAACTTTAGAGGCTGGAAACTATTCATTACCTTCTAGCAAGCACCTTCTTTCCTCATTTTTTCTCATGCCATTAAGTTGTCAGAGTTTCTTAACTCTTGTTCCTGTTGTACCTGCAGCAATTCATAGAATTTGGTGTTTCTCCTTTGCCTCTCCAAAGCAATGTCACTAGGAATGAGATGCACTGCTTTGCTATCTGTGGCGATGGCTTTGCTCAGTCTCCTCATCTGGTCCCTCCATACTCAGGGTACCTGCAGAATTAGAGAAAGAGAATTCATTAATCGAAGTCAAAAGAAAAATGTTGCCCAGTTGCTTTGTGATAAAGTCCCCAGTTTACAAAATGCCTCTGCTGCCTTTCTGTGCCTTTCAAAGCAGTGAGAAGGGTTTGTGTTCCCGTAGTGGAATTTCTTCAGCCAGTGAAAAGAAGATTTTGTAGACCCTGACAACAATACCACATATCAGTGAATGTGAGCGTTAACAACATAAGTGGCCCAACAAAATTCACTCCATTAACTAAACAAATCGACCAAAATTCTGGCTGCATAAGTCTGTAAGTATTATTGATTAGAAAGTGGCAAGGGCTACTGATGAGTTGCTGACAGAATTGCTGCTACCTGGTAAGTATAATCTGACTATTCTTCAGCTTTCCCAAAACTAAAGAAAGGGCAAAACCTGAAAAACATGGACTTTGCCACAGAGGGCTGCAGCAATTTGCTCCTCATTGTGAATGTTTGCCAAAGAACAGGAGCTGCATGTGTGCATGATTTTCACACAACCCCATCCAAACAACAACTAAAAAAATAAGGGTTACAAGGACAGACTGACTTTTGGTAACTTTGAACCCTCACACATTTTGCCCAATGGAGATGCCTATCATCAGTAGCCTAAGTTATGACTTAACTCTATCTTGGTTTCCTACTATCTATGAATGATGTAATTCTACAGATTCTGACCACACACTAACGAAAAGGCATCTAATTGTATGAATGGCCATGTATGCCTATTGAAAATCATTAGGTCACTGCTATTACACATTTAAATTTGGTTATGTATTTACTATTTCACCCCCTCAATAATGATGTGGACTTTGGGATGGAAGACAGGCAATAAACTTCTGCATAAGCTGCTGAAATGGCTTTTGCCCTTAACAGAAGCTAATCTT
Organism: Agapornis roseicollis; assembly: GCA_002631895.1. Lineage (NCBI taxonomy): Eukaryota > Metazoa > Chordata > Aves > Psittaciformes > Psittacidae > Agapornis > Agapornis roseicollis. Next base: position 246,463 of record NDXB01012731.1, on the reverse strand, counting down.
TCTAGGAAAACCAACACTGTAACAGATATGGCTAAAGAAAAGTGTGTATTAGCTTGAAACACTTGTTCCTCCACTTTGATCCTGCAGGGGCACCTGTGAATTCTCTGCTAAAATCTCCTATGATAGCCTAGTGTCCATTTCTGAAATGAACCCCAAACTGGGGTGTGTAGTCTATTTCCCACCACTGCTTATCAAACAAAGGTCTGCTGCTATAGTCACCTACTACAAATCACTGGCCTGTCAAAACAGGGGTTCATTAGCTGTCCCTCTGCACAATAGTCTAGAATAGTCCATTAAAGAAATTGTGATGTAACACTGAACATAAAATGACTTAATGGAATTGAGGTGGAAAGGCAGGTAAGCATGACAAACAGATAGAAGAATGTGGAACAAGAGGAATGCCAGCAGTGGCCTTCGTCTGTTGTGATCTTTAACTCAAAGCTATCAGTGTTATGTATCAACACCAACACCTGCAGTGAGAACAGCAGCTGAGGACAACCTGTGAACAACCTAGCAGATGATGATTGTGGTGAAGGAAAATTACTATAGGAATTTTTAACATAAGGGATATAAAGCTTCAGGACAAAACATACATGTAAATGCAGAGGGATCTTATAAAGGTAATCCTAAAACAGAGTTAGAATGCAAAAAAGAAAGAAAGAAAAAAAAAAGTTATAAACTAAAATTGGGCTACATTAGTTTTAAAACTAAATGAAAAGCATCTGTGTTAGTAGTGTTTTCTATGAGGGAAACATACAAAACAACCCATCTCTTTTTAAAGCCAAGCCAAGGTTACTAGTATTATTAAATTTGTGAAATTAAAGCCTCTGGAAAAACTCTTATTGATTTAATGGGATTTAACCACATCCCCCCAAAGATAAACATAATCTGGTTACTTCAGTGTTTGGTTTGCAGTGTTGTGCAAAAGGTCAAACCTGCACAGTCAAGAATTGACTTTTAAGAATGGAAACACTAAATTATTTGCAGTTGCATTAAGGAGTTCAAATTCTTTTCTGACTTTAATTCTGCATTTTACAGACACTATTTCATCACCTATAGAACCATACATTACCAGTGCGAAGACAAGAATCCCCATACCTGAGCTCATGCAACGTACCAGCAAACAGTCTATTCCCAAATCCTTTAGACAGTCTCCTTGCCACACTCTTCTGTCTGTGTAACTTGCTGATTTTGTCTTCTTTGTGTTCCCTTACAGAGACTTACTAAATATTCTCCTGTGGCACCTATGTAGGGTCCACAGGTTTTGCAGATATATCCTACAAGATGATGTTATACAAGCTAACGATAGGCCTGAGCATTTAGTATTTGTTCTAGAAGCATCTACAGTCAAATATGAAAACAGAGTCCCTCAGTGCAGAAGCATGCCCTATTTATATTGAAAATCCACCTTCTTCCTTACATCTGGCTCTGCCCAAAGGCCTGCCAGGGTACATGCTCTGCTGCCTCACTGCATACCAATTACTACAGTCCTGAAGTTACCATTTGAGAACACAGCTGCACACATACAGTTGCAAAGATCTCAAATAAGTTCTTTTGTTAAAAACCTGCCTTGGCAAATGCATTGGCACACATTACTCTGAAAATGCATCTCAAGTATACACGTCAGTCATTTCCTTGACCAGAGAGCCACTGGCTCATATCTCTTGAGACCAAGAGCTGAGAGCCAGAGGAAACTGTACTTTCCACCTCGGAAGGCAAGCTGCTCTCATCTCCTGCACCAAGGTGAGCTACAGTTACAGCAAACCTAGCAAGGCATCTCCCGTTACTCAACTGGTCAGCGCTTGACTGGTGCCTACAGGTGTCTGCTGCTCCCAGTCTGGACTATAGGGCCTTTTCTGTGAAGCACACCATTACACAGAGCAGCTGTATAATGGACAGAAAAAATCACGGTTTTGTTAGAGATTAACTTTATATATTTCTGCCATACTATGAACAGGCACTTCAGATATCACACCATTTAAAACGACTAAAAAGTAACAGTACGCTTTTTACCAATGAAGAACTGAGCCCCGCATCAGCAACTGTGAAGACTATTAACTCTGTCCCAGTCCAAACCAACCCAAGGGCTTGATATGAACTTTGCTACCTGGCTACTCACATCAGGTAGCAAAATAAAAACAAACCAAAACAAACCAACACTCAAAACATTTTCAAACTTTTGAAAGACTTTCTAAGGAGCTTGTATGTGTTCGGCATTCCTTTGTGAAAAGACCATATGACATGATAGGAAAAGATTTTAAGATAGGTCTCAATGTAGCACTTCAAATAAATACAAAATAAAGATGCATTAAGGAATGTAAGCAGATCCTATTTTGAAATAAGATATGAAGCATTGCATTGACCTCCACAGTAAGCACTTCCAAGCTGTGTCAGCTTAAACCAAAATCATTAGTGCATCCCATACATTAAGCTGGGTTTAAAAATATCCAAAATCAATGCAACTGCTTGATTGTTCCGTTATTTTGAATTTACTGAGACATCCCTACACAGCTTGCCTCCTAATCTGTCCTGACCGTTGCCTACCTTTGTGTGATAACAGAAGTTTCTCAAGCTTCAAAATCAATAGAACATAAAATTCAGCCATGAGGGTGGCTTGTGTCAGAGTTCAGTTTCTGTTTGTAACTTTGTGCTCTCGTGCTTTTCACTGAGTTCAGTTTTCTTTCCAGAAACTGCAATAAGTAATGTTTGAGAAGAAAGAGTGAGCAACATAACTCTGAGTTATCGAAAAATCACCCAGAAACATCCTAGCTGCTCCTCTCTAAATGAAAAAGATGTTAGAGAATTATTTTGTATGTGGAGCAAAGTAGGTGGCAGCTAATAGATCTGTGGAATCCTTGGGAAAAAGGTGCAAAGGTCAGTCACAGTGTATCTGACACTTGATAACAAAGAAGGCTCTATCCTGAAGAAGAAAATGTATACTGATGTAGAAAAATACTGAACACCTAATATCAGTGAACAAAAAACTTTGAAAGATACTACTAGGCTTTTCCTTGTTACTAGAATAAAACACAGCAGATACAGCAGAGAGACTGCTATGGAAGTTAATGACCACGAACTAGAGGATAAACAAGGATCAATAGATGAGATTGCATATGACTATAGCAATAAGTTATTAGTTTTCCAGCTATTCTTCACACTGTTTTAGGTAAAAAACCCTATAAAATTAAATAATTACTCAAGAACAACAAAAGCTATAGCATGTAATTAGAAACTTGCTACATACAAATGAACTAGCTGTGATTTCAGACTGGAAAATTCCGAGTTTTTCACCAGAATGCCTGTTTTTCCTTTCACACCTCTAGTCATATTTAACAATACCTGGGCTCCCCAGTCATGTATCAAGATCTATGCCAGCTGGCTGTCAATTAGATCAGAGTCAGATTTGTTCACACCAAAAGAACCACCAAGAAGCACCACATAAAGAGCAGAAGCAACACAGTAACGCTGAGAGATTTTGCAGGACCCTTCACCAGTCATGGGTTTATAGAACATAACCTTTATACTTTGTAGGGACAAACTTTTTGTCTTGGCAAACCAAAGACCCCATAGCAGCCTTCTGTTATCTGAAGGGGGCCTATAGGGATGCTGGGGAGGGGATTCACTTCATTAGGGACTGTAGCGATAGGACAAGGGGTGATGGGTTTCAACTTCAACAGTGGAAGTTCAGTTTAGATATAAGAAGTTCTTTACTGTGACAGCAGTGAGACACTGGCACAGACTGCCCGAAGAAGTGGTAAATGCTCAATCCCTGGCAGTGTTCAAGGCTGGGTTGGACAGAGCCTTGGGTGACATGATCTGGTGTGAGGCACATGGTACTAGATGATCTTAAGGTCCTTTCCAACCCAAACCATTCTATGATTGGGAAACCACGTGCTTTCAAAGAAATGTCTGTAATTACTTTGCCAGTTTATATGAATTTAGAGATAAGATCTTGGCAGGAAGACTGGTAAGAATACTTGACATCTCTTACTACCTCTGTTTTCTGAAGCCATCTTTAAAATAAAAGGAAGTTAAGGGAATGCTGTGGAAAGACTAAATTAAACTCCTAAAGGAAGGAAAGGAGGAGGTAAGAGTGCAACTCTACTTCTTCTGACCTGCACCATAGCTGTGCACAGACAACCTAAACATATGATGATTCTGTGATAAAAACTCTCCTTAACCACAATCAAGCTGTGACTTGTTGAGATAAAAGGACTTCCTTAATAGTGTTTACTTATCCATATATTATATAGTGCCTGCCTGGTTAAGAGGAATAGAAGTAGTATTTTAATTGCAGGTCTTTAACTAGCAAGAACTTCATCCTGTTTCCTCATAGAAGTAGTCATTACTGAACTGGCTCAGAGGGCAGAAGATTAAACAGCTGATCATGACACAGGGTGTTGTAAACACAGGGCTTTATGTAAATGTTAAGCATCATTAATGTTATTTTCCAATGGGTTGACCCCCTTGCACTGCCTACCAGCCTTTGTGAAAACATTTGGGTTTTCCAACCTTAGCATCCGAGCTGCATATTTGTGAATTACTCTTAAGCCTGATGTTTCTAGGCAGGGATGCTTCAGCACCACACTGCTGCACAGAATAAAACCGTGTTTCTCATGTCCAAAGTACTCCTTGTATGGCATTCCAACTGCAAAAAGAGTGGCTGAGCCCCACTTATGTTCTGTAGATCCAGTTACACATTTGTGGAGCAGCTCGTCAGTACCATTGGATGGGACAACCAGCTATGCTTGGGAACACATTTACAACATGAGAGGAGCAGGCGTGCTAAATTCTGCCCAGATCTTTCTCTTCTCTGCAGATAAGCATCGCCCTACTGAGATGATCTACTCCTGCCTTGAAAATAATAAAAGCTTTAGCTCTTTCTCCTCACATAAGTGAACAAGCTTGCTGCCAGGCATGGGCTATACTCAACACGATACACTAAAGCCACCTATGTGATCCCACTGCTCCATTTCACAGCACAAGGAGCAATTCTAGTGGATCAGCTCCCTGTTATCAACCCCAACCCCCTTTCCGACAGCAGGGAACGGCAGGGTGTCTCCTTAAACCACCTCTGAAGACTTCCCTCCGAGCCTGGCCGCCGCGTCACCTCAGCGACAACCGGACAGCAGCACCACCACCAAGGCTCCGCAGCTCCCCGCAGACGTGTCGCTCGCTCAGCAACCTTCGGCAGGGCGCTGAACAACGTGGCCGCACCACGGTGGCCAGCACCCGCCGGCCTTCGACCCTGCCCTTCCGCGGCGGTGGGCGGGAGGCCTCCTGCGCACGGACCGCCCTCGAACCCCTTCACTCGCTCCGTGAGGGGAAGCGGGGCGGCGGCCGCCACCGCCCCGGTCTTCACCTCCCACTGCCGCCAACGCCGCGCGGGGTGCGCGCAAGCGCGCGGTGGGGATGGGAATGGGGGAGTGTCGGCACCTCTCGCGATCGGCGGGCCGTTGGGGCGCGAGCCCGCCGGGGGCGGTGCCGCCTCTCCCGCTGGCCAATGGGGAACGGCGGAGCGGCGGGCGCGAGCCGGGCGGGGCGGGGCCGGGGCCGGGCTGCGCTGGAGCTGGCAGTGATGGCGGAGCATGGGGATGGGAGGTTAAGGACTGAGGGGAGCGGCGGCGGCGGTGGTGCGGGGGGGTCGCCGGCCAGCGCGGGGGCGCTGGTGGTGGGCGCTGAGATGCTGCTGGCGCTGGTGTTGCTGGCGCTGGTGCTGCTGGCGGCCTACCGGCTGTACCTGCGCTGGGGGACGCGGAGCGGGCCGGGGAGCGCGGCCCGGGAGGGCCAGGCCGCCGCTCTGCCGCGGATGAAGCGGCGGGATTTCTCCCTAGAGCAGTTGCGCGAGTTTGACGGGGCCAGCAACCCCCGCATCCTCCTGGCTGTCAACGGCAAAGTCTTCGACGTGACCAAAGGCAACAAGTTCTACGGGCCTGGTGAGACCGGGGGGCCGGGGGAGGTCCCTCGATGGAAGCTGCCTTCTGGGGCATGAGCCCCGTGCAGCCCCTCGGCTGCCCGCCGCGTTCCGGGCGGCGCCGGTGGGAAGCGGCGCTGGGGAGAATGGCTGGGATCGGCTGCGGCCTGCGGGCATCTGCTCCCCACCACCGGGGCCCCGGCCTCGCCCCCACCCGTGGGGCGGTGGGTTTCGGGGCGGCCAAGCGGCGGGTCGTTGCCGGTGGGCCCAGTCAGCCTCCCGCTGGGTTTATCTCGGGCTCCCAGCTCCTGCGCGCTGTCCGCACGCGTGGTAGGGCTGTTGTGGCGGTGTCGAGGGGCAGGCTGCCGTGCAGACCGCCACCTGTCTCCGAGCATTGGGGTTCGCAGCCCCTTGTCAGGCCGCCCAGCCTGCCTGCCTGCCCGCCCGGGGCCTAACGGTAGTGTTAAATGGGTGATGCACAACGGGTCCGGGTCCTGCGCATGCAGCTGTCATGCATCCTTTCACTTGCCAAGGTTTGGATGTGCAATGTTTAATTACTGTGTTTTTTTCCTTCTGTCTTTTCTAGTTGGTTTCCCAAGAGCAGCTGATCAGTGCTTCCTTCATTCTAGCTCTTAAGGGTTCAGGAAGGAAAATAAGACAGCTGCTTACTTATTTAGATGCAAATGCCATATTGATTGTGCATTTGAATCGGGATAAGGGCAAGCAGGGACAGCCCCGGGACTGGTATATTGCTAGCGTTGCAAAGAGCACAGAAATCAACACAGTCTCTTAAATAGAAAGGCAGACGATACAGTTCTTTAGATAGGCAATGTATTCTTCAGAGGTTCAGAAAAGTGTGCTTCAGAAACGTTATATTTCCATATTGACATTGTAGCATATTTTCTTGTAATAAACAGCATTGTTAATAATGAGGGGACTAATCTTACTAGTGAGCACTGTGTTCACATCTGATGCCAAAGGAAATGAGGATTATGACTGTTGATAATTTTCTCACTGGAACAATGGTCATTCGGAAAAGTTGATCTAATCCAATTACGCAGGAGTTTTCATAGCAGGTATAGCAAGTGCTCTTGTATTGAGGGGTGGAGGAGAGGAGGCTACGCCTTCCTCCCCCTCTGGAAATTGTTCAAGTTAAGCAATTGTTATTTTTTTAATAATCTTAGGCTACGAAAAGCAAAACTAGAGAGCTGCCATGGTACAAGTCCTTGTTCCTTACAGGGAGGCAACAAGCTGGTGTACGCTTGTGTTTTGTAACTCATGTTACCCTCAGAAGTTTGTGATACCAGCTCTGCTCCCAGTCACGGGAATTGAAACGGCCGTAATTGAATCAAAATGCTTTTCTGGCTGGACACTGTGAAAGTTAACAGTGAAATGTAAACTACCTTGCCATGCCTTATGTTTTGGGTGGGTTTTGACCAGTAAAGCTGAGCAGTGCAGTGACACTTACTTGAGCTAGTTCCTTTGCTCCTCTCAGTTTCGTGGGTTTTTTTAAACTGAGAGCTGTTTCCTGATGTCAAATGTAGGTAATACATCTACTAATGAAACTTCAGATGCCTGGAAGTTGACAGGTTGCTTCATAAATTACTCCATGAAATAATACCGAACTGTAATCTAAACATTAACTCTTTTGTGTATCAAACATAGATTACATTTTAGGCTCTTCACTGTAGATATCATCACCGTTTCTGGAGGTCTGTTATGGTGAGGATATCATCAGCGTCTGGAGTTCTCTTATGGTGAGGAAGCTAAAGCTTTATGTTCTAGGACATCAGTCTGCTTTTTTGACAGCTGGCAGCAGCTGATTTCCCTAAAGCAGTGCTTCCAGCTTTTCATGGAAAGGGACAAAGGCTTGCTTTTCCCCCCCACCCTGTAGTGAAGGATTGCCTTTTTATAACACAACTGACATCATCTTTGTCTATCATGTAGCTGTTATTTGGTATCATACGCATTGGGATAGTGATGCTCAACCTGTGCATCACCAGCTGTGTGTTTTCTGCCAAACGTGTTATTTTAACCGTGCTGATGTGGTTTCCCTGAATGGATGCATACTGGGGAATATTTCTTGTAACTGTTTTGTGGCTGTAAAGAAGAAAAGGTAGGTGGTTTGAAGTAGGTGATTTGCAGGCCCTAAAAGATCTGAGAAGTAGGTGGAAAAGCCTTCCTAAACCTTCAGAAAGACTTCATTTAGAGTAGTCAGATGTCCACAGCAGTTCTCTTGGAAATTTTCTGCCTCGCAGCTGGAGTGTAGCAAGAGAAGTGCACAGTGTACCAACAGAGCCATGACCAAGTTTTGGTTAACAGAAGCACTGGCTTCGCTGACTGTGAGCCTTTTGTACTTTGGCAAGGTACTAATGAGAAATAGTGCTTCAGTTGTGAAGGCAGCAGAGAGCATTGGCTGAGAGCTCACTATCACTTTCAGTGATGTGCAGTGATAGGACAAGGGGCAATGGGTGTAAACTGGAGCATAGGAGGTTCCATGTGAACATCAGGAGGAAATTCTTTCCTGTGAGGGTGACAGAGCACTGGAACAGGTGGCCCAGGGGGGTTGTGGAGTCTCCTATGTTGGAGATACTCAAGGACAAGTTCCTGTGTGATGTAATTTAGGTTACCCTGCTCTCGCAGGGGGGTTGGACTGGATGAGCTTTCGAGGTCTCTTCCAACCCTTAGGATCCTGTGATTCTGTGAAATCTGAAGTATGTCTTAACTGCTGGGCTAACATTGAATAACAGGGCTGTCATAGAAGGCTTCTGATGTCTTGAAACGAAGGTCTGTTCTCTTTTTTCCCTTTCGGTGTGGTTTGGATACAGAGGTGTTCCTTCTTTTTGAACTCCCAGCAGCAGAAGGCTAAAAATGCACAAACTGTCATCTAGTCCAGATTTTTGTCCAGCAGTTGAGATTCCATTAAAGTTCCCACCAAGCTTCTGATTTTATTAGAAGTTCTGGTTTTACGTTTCCATCCACTGGATCCTGTTATACTTTAGTCTGCTGCACTGAAGAACCCTTTACATACGTACATTTAAGGTATTAGAAATCGATAGACTCTTGAAGTCAAACCAGCCATGATTGAAAACTTCAGTTTCTTGAACATTAAATCAACATGTCTTCCAATTTTGTTGGGTTTTTTTCCTCGTGTTACCTTCTTTAACCCTTCTGCAGTTTATCCCATTGGTATCCTGTTAATCTGTGGTATGTCTAAAGCATTTTAGCTAAGAGCAGGAATAGGTTATATCGCACATTTAACTGTCCGTGCCTCCAAGAATCGCTTCGCTTACCCTGAACTCATAATTTAAAGCTTCACTTGCCAAGTTCTTTCCCAAACTGCTGCTTCCTGGGGTGGTCCTCTGTGCTGAGAGTATACCCTTTGTTTCAGTGCTTTGCTTCTAGTTGTATTAAATACCACGTCTGTTTGTGCCCAAATGAGTAAGTATCCTCAAATGCTTTGCTTGGTTATTAATTGTAATTAATTATCTCTATCACCCATAAAGTCTGAACAATCGAAATCGTTAGAGGCACACTGTTAAAAATTCTGTGTGACCCAAATTTCAGAGAAGCTGGTTTGGGGTGATTTCCCCATCTGTAATCACATCTCATGACATAGAGTCTAATGATTCGTGTGTGTGTGCGGGGTTGGGTTTATAGCCTTATAACGGGAGACAGTTTTTACAGTTTTATTTAATAGTAAATCATTCGTTTTCATGTTTGTTTGTATCGAGGTTCCTGATAGTCTGTTGGTCCGTAGAAGGGCATTGTAAGACAGAAAGTAATGTTAGCAAATCTTAGTATTTGGTATTTAAATTGGCATGCCAACATAATGCTGTAAACAGATTACCAAATACTTCATGCAGATAGGAAAAATACATGGCTCTGAGCATGACAAAGCAAGATTATACACAAGCCAGTGTATACAACGTTCCACCTCACTGCTTGGTTCTTAATGATTTGAAACAAACCAGTTTCCTGACTTCCCTTCACTGCAGTACATTGTCACTGTTCACTCATTTCTTGTCTCACTCTTGTCACTTGTTCAAAGTGTCATGAAGACTTCTGCTTTCCAGTTTGCCCAGAGGAATAGATTAGGTAGTAGTTGTTCCTTTCACAAAGATTTCCATCATTGTTCCTATTTTGAGGGGAAATTTACCTTTGTTTCATGTTGGAAATCCAGTGAAGAACTGTGATTTCTGACATTAAAAACTTTAACAAATTCTGCAGCAAACAGCTGTCATTTTTTCCTCTCATTTATGTAAAAATAATCTGATGCTGTTAAGACTTCCTTTGGAACTGAGTGCTGTAAACTTCATTGTGTCTCTGTTTAAAAGGCAACACTGATGCTTTTCAGTACATCCTTTACAAGGGAATGGTTGGATGAAATATTGCAGGGGGAGATCATGTATGTACTTTGTCTGGAGAATTCTTTATCTTAAGAGCATAAATGGCTCAGGGTTTACAGATAAGTACAGAGGATAAGACTGGCAGAAAGAAGTGCCTTCTGCAAGGTGTCTTCTCTGTGTTTCTGATGTTTGTCAGCTCATCGGTGTCAGTGTAATGGAGGTATCTCTCACTCCAGGACTCAGCTTTTCAAAGAACAGGCATTTCTGGATAAAGAAGTTAAGTTCCTACCAGAAGTAGTAAAACTATTACTAGGTATTGGGGGGAGATTGTTCCCATACTTCTGGTTAAAGGGAGTAGTCTTTGGTAGCAGGATGAAGGGGCTATTCTAAGCCCTCAGTTCATGTCCATGGAGACTGGGAGCCAGTACAGTGGTTTTGTGCAGGGAAATGCATCCCCTCTGCTTCTGCTTTGTGTGTCTGTCAGCTCTCTGTTTGAGGGGGTTTTTTCTTCTTCCTTTTTTAATAACTTGAGTATATTCCTTAGAAGTTGAACAATTGTGTGTTTGATAGAAGGTCTGTGTGAACCCCTAGTTAGTATTTAAACCATTGGGGTTCCAGTCACCTGAGCTTTGAGGTAGCAGGTATGCTCAAGGCAAGATATTTTAGGACGTGATAGTGGCGTTGTTGTTAATGACAATGATGTTCAATCCAGTACACAGCAGTGTGGCTCTTTTTCATTTAATCAAAAATCCTTGACAACATCACTTGCCTTATCGTGAAATAAAGCAGTGGCCAGAGCATTTCTCACTCAAGCAAGCTGTGGGATCTAGGTCCTCCTCAAGCGTGGAGCTGTGGGATCTAGGTCCTCCTCAAACGTGGAGCCGTCTTCCAGGAATCCCCTGACTGGTGAACTAGAGGCTGTCCTAGCAGTGCTCACTGTCTGCCCCTTTAGACAAAACTGGGGCCTTGGTCTTGCACTTCTTAAAAGGGAGACAAGAGAAAGGGAGCAAGGCCCTCTGGTCTTGTGCCTAAGAAGTCGGGTTTAGAGCCCTCTTTAGTTGATGTTAGACTTGGTGGGTCGATCTCCTAAAAGCATTTAGTTTCCATGCAAGTTGTAACTTAAACTTGACCTGCATCTTTCATGTAAATCTGGAGCAGTAAAGTTAAAATCATGTCACCTTGAATACCCAGTGGGAAATGTTATTAGAAAGCTTTTGCTTTCAAGCTGCATCTCAAAATGGTTTTGTCTCATTTGTAGCTTTTTTCATTCCCTCATGCAGCAAGGAACAAATGTCGGGATTCAGATGGGAAATTTTAGACAGCGAGGGTTTTGCTTTGGAGTGGGAAAGGTAGACAAGGTGGTAGCGTGGTTCAGCTGTCAGTAATTTCATGGTCTGTCTCCCTTTGTTCCTTTCACTTACACTGAAGGAGAAAGCAGTCGTTATTCTTGTCTGCAGTTCAAGAAATGTTGTCTGTGAGTTTCTAAGCTCCAGACAAAACTAGGTTTTATTTCCAGTGGCTGCATGGAGCCCACAGATGAGTATTTGGTATGCTTTAGGGGTAGCTTGGAAGAGCTTTCTGACTACTCAAAGAAACCAAGGCTGTTTGAAAACTGAACCTTGCTAACCTGTGTTTCCTCAGAGAACTTGTATGGGCCTTCTGAGAATGAATACAAGTCTTAGCTTACAAATCACTTCTTTAGATACAAAATCTACCACATCCGTGGTGCAGTCCCTGTGCTGGCAGTTGGAACAATCCAGAGTACAGTGTTCACCTTCATTACTAGTGTTGGAGTGATAATCTGGGATGTTCTGCAGAGCTAGTGCAGAACTAAAATGGCCAGATACCCTTTTTGGTAAACCAAGAGTATTTACTTAAAAGTTGAACACCAGCATGGGTTTTGCTGGGAGAACTATTGGCCAAAGTGGTTGAAAATTGGAACACATACTCTTAAAAGATCCACTTTAGCCTGGTTTGGAACAAGTGACTAGAAGCAGCATTTCCAAATGAAAACTTCACCGTGGACAGCTTCGTATCTCACATTTTTAAATACACCAATGCTTTCATGTTAAATTCACTTTTCCTTACTTGCTGTTGGTATAGGGTGTCTGCAGAGAGAAATGAAATCTTCATTTGAGAACTAAAACAGGACTGGGAGATGCAAGAATCCCAAGGGCAGGAATTGGAAAGGTGTTTTTACTGGCTGAAGAGACTTTGATTTTTTGCCAGTTCTCAAGCTACCCGTTTCCTTTGTGAATAGAGACAAGTGTCAGGCTGGAACAGGGTGTCAAATTCATCAGGGCAGCCAGATTGGTAATTGGATTCTGGAAACAATGAGGATCTGGAGGTCGTGGGTAGCAACATCTTGCCTGTGTTGTAGCTCAGGGAAGGGCGTACTTTGCCCAAGGTAGAGTTGTAAGGAAATGAAGGCTCTATACGAGCAAAAAGGCGGTGTATAAATGTGGTTGTATAGATGTGGAGACATGTAGGCAAGCATGTAGTCTTGATAACTGGTCTCAGCATCAAAATAAACCAAGGCTCTGAAACGAAGCGTTTTAATATGTGAAAGCAGTGATGGGGAAGAAGAACATTCTTCAAGGAACTAAATTTTTCCTTCATAGAAGGCTCATAGCTCCATGTAGCCAACTAACATGAGCAGATATGGTTTAGTGGGTTTGACATGGCCCCTGCTTTCCTTTTGTTGTTGCAAGTTGCCAAATAGGAGTGGGAGGAGAAGTTTTGAAGGAAGATTTGAGTGTGAAATAGATAATTTGGGGCACAGCAAAAGGATAGGGTCTGATAGGCTCTCAAGAAAACGAGCTTACTATACATACCTGTGCTAACAGCATCTCTTTTTGCAATCTTTTCACTGTGTGTGTTGGGTCATGCTGCAATCAATTATTTAGGACAGAAGCCAGCCTAAACAGGTAAGCAGACAAAAGGAAAGGCAAGGCAAGGCGGCTGTGGGCAGGGCTTGCAGAGTAAATTGCATCTGGTCATGGAAGAACTCTGTGGGAGTATGTCTAGGATTGCACTAACGTCTTTACCTCAGAATCGTGTTCCTGAAGCGTATTTTCTGGCCAGGTTTCTCTGTGCTGACACCTTTCTGGATGTTTCTCCAAGCACAGTGCAACCTGATATGCAAAATACCTTTTAAAGATTGTTGCACCAGGATTTAAATGAAGTGAGTGGTAGATGAGGGCTTATAGCAAAACTTCAGAGCTCTATATTCTATAAAATACTGCACTTAATCTCCATGTCAAAGTATCTGAATGGAAACATTAACTCTTGAAGGAGATTGCTTGTACCGAGATCTCTAAACTGTTGCTTTAGCATCCTGCAACTAAGGCAAAGGCAGGCTTGCACTTTGTTGTTTCTTTTCAAAGAATCATAATTCCATATTTGCCTCTTAGGAAAGGATTAAAGAATAGGTCACGTTTCTAAGTGACATCTGCAGAGCTGGAATCTGAGGTGCTGTCTCCCAAGTCTAAAAAGGTTGGTTTGCACTAGTTAGCATTCTGTGAGTGCTTGGGCTGAGCTTGTTGTCATCTCTGTGACTCCTGAATACTTCTGTAGTAAATTCACTGGAATGTTAACATTTGAATTCAATTTTAGAAAGGAAAAGTAAATATTGATGTAATAGCATCTGTCATTACAATGTATTTACAGGATTTTTTTAATTAATTTATTTAAATTAATTTAAATGCAAAGTGATACATTCTAAAAGCACTTTGCTTTCAACTAAATACGTCACTGAGATATAAGGATGCTCAGGGCTTAATACCAATAAATATAACTTTAATTCTCTTTTTAATAGAAATAATTGGAATTAAGCTTTTAGGCCAGAATACAGATGGTGAGGAGGTTAAGCAGCAATATGTAATTGCTCTTTGGGATTTACTGTTTGTGTGTGGTCTTTGTGAGAGCTGTTCATGGCTCCTGTCTTCTTCATTCAGAATAGCAAAAACCCAACTCACTTGACTGGAAGCTATTTGGGAGTGAATGTTGGAAGGCTCTGTGTTATGTTGTAAATGATGGCCGCTGCTAGTGCTTACCCTTTTTTATGGGAAGTGACTGAGCATGCAAAATGTATAGATCATTGATTGAATGTATAGGATTGATTCAGCCCATGAATCCTGTTTTCAAAGTAAACATTTAATTCAGGCTACGTATAGGAAAGAGTTCACGAGCACTCTTGACTTTGGTTCTCTTAGTACTGTAAATGTGGTCCCTGATCCTAGAGGAAGCGAATGCTGTTCCTGGAGGTAAATATCCGAAAGGACAAGCATAGAGATCCTGATAGTTGTTACGGTCATCTCTTAATGCCGGATTTGTACAGTGCAGGCTTCCAGGTGATAATTCTTTCTTGGATTTCTACTGCTTGTGAAATTTGCTTTTAAATCAGTTGGTTTATTTCCAGAGAGACAAGGGAATTGTCTCTTGCACACGAGATACCCCCTATGTTCTTGGATTCGACTGTAAGCAACTTAGCATGCCAGGCATTCTGGGGTGGAGGGACAACAGCCCATCTGGGGAGGACACAGTTGCTGTTAATCCATATGGTACTTGGGTTCTGTGTCTCAGCAGTTTTTCCTGCTGCATTCAGCCTCGGTCTCATCCCTGAAGTCAGTGCCCGGCAAGAGCAGATAGGTGTGGTGGCTGGAGGAAACCAGCCTCTTGGAATGCTTCCCTGTGGCTTGTCCTGCTGCAGAAGAGGTCTGAGGTGCTACAGGAGGCAATAGAGAGGGTGAAGGACTGTGTGTTGCCACTTGCTTGTGTTCATTCTTGCCCATGGGTGCTGCCTTTTCTTCAGGCTGACAGCCACTGTCATCTTCTGAGAGGTAAGCCAGAGAAGGGCTCTGGCTTTGTTTATCTTGGAGTAGTGACTACTCTTTAGAATGCCTCAGGCATTTCACTATTGTTTAGCTGCTGCAGTGTAGCTTAGTGCAGAACATGGTCAAGTTTTGGTTTGGTTTCTTAATCAGGCTGAATTAAGTTGTTTGGTATTAGGTCAAGAAAATCAAAGAAAACAAGATACTTGAAGTTCCTTAGATGAAGTAAAATTTATGGAAGTTACAAACCTCATCCTGAAAGTCATTGGCTTGTAAGTCATCTCCTTTGTAATATATTGATCAGACAGTCATTGCTCAGTATTTATGAGCATATTTGTGCTGCTTTGCGTCAGTCAGAAAGCACAAAGTAGTTGCTTTAAATTCTGACTATGATTTGTGCAGGTTTCCAGAACAGACCAGGGTAGGTGCATGGATGATCTGCTTCCCAAAATATGTGAGGTTATTCCACAGAAATGCATCAAAAGACACATTCCCTGCCGGGCAAGTAGGTAGAACGTTCCTGTGATTCCATGAGTGAATGATGAATTAGCACTCGAGCTGTATTTGTTGATAAAATCACTGGATTTCTAATTCAGATGTCTGTACAACGTGCTTCTATTCATGTCTGACTTGTAAATATGTTTCGCTTAATAGAAGTGTGCTTTGAATTCCGGTCCCCAGTCCCTTTGGAATTTACCTCCACCGACTTGCATCAAATGAAAGGGATTTTTCCAGATAACCCCTTCAAAGCTATTTCTCTCTTTCTGCTTCTCTTGGTAGACTTTGTCTCTTAATGATACTTAAGATTGACTTGCAGTGCTGTTGAATGTCAAAGCAGCCGTGGTGTTTGAACTCCTGCTGTCCCCATCACTGCAGAAGTTTAATGTGTGCTTGGGCAGACTATATAAAGAACTGAGATTGGTTGCTATAAACAAGGTCTTGAAGGTGTTGATTTTGTCTTTTTGTTTTCAGATGGTCCATATGGAATATTTGCTGGCAGAGATGCCTCCAGGGGACTAGCAACTTTCCGTCTAGATAAATATGCACTCAGAGATGAATATGATGACCTATCGGACTTAAATGCTGTACAGATGGAAAGCGTGAGAGAGTGGGAAATGCAATTTAAAGGTAAAATCTCACATTGGCAGCACATCTTTAGTTTAAGGGAATGCTTTCAATAAAAATGACTGATTTGGGTTTGGGGCACCTTTTAAACAGATACCGATAGTAATGTTTGTAATGCAATGTAGAATTCTTGGGAAAAGACCCGGGATTTCAGGCCTGTCTTCTAATGGAGAGGATTCCACTATATCCCACTCTAGCTTTTTCAACCTTTTAGTTCTATATCAGAGAATTGTTCGCTCTTCCGTGCAGAATTTCACTACCAAAGCTCAGCGTAGCTTAGCTGATAGAATTCCGATTAGGACTAAGAGCTGCTTTGGCATTAAGGGGTGAACAAGTTTGTCTTGAAATAATTTCTCAGAAGCATCAAGTTTGCCAATGGAGGGAGGGGAAGTAATTCTTCACATGAATTGAAATCAGACCAGGTTGCAGAAAATCATGCTGGTTTTCATAGCAGCATTTTGAGTCACTGTGTGATACAGCTTGCCTCACTAGCTGAGGGAGAATTGAGACCAGGTACTCGCAGTAGAGAAAGTAGTGAGCAGTGGTGGCAGCAAGATTGGTTTAGGAGCGAAGCTTGCTGATACTTTGCCAGTTTCAATGATTCAGGCTTAGGACCCTATTGTGTAGAAGTGAATTTGTGGTAGTGCAGGCTGTAGCAAATGCAGCTGCCTTTGATTATAATGGAATCATCCATCTCTTCCAGAAAAATACGACTATGTTGGTAGACTCCTAAAACCCGGGGAAGAACCATCAGAATACACAGATGAGGAAGATACCAAGGATCACACTAAACAGGAATGAACTTTGTAAACAACCAAAGTCAGGGGCCTTCGGAACTGCAACCTCTTATTCCCCATCACAGAATGTCCTGCATCTTTGGGTACAGTTCATCTGCTGCGAAAAACATTCAACAGGTTTTGTACAAGGAAAATAATATACTCACCAAGGAAGATTTGAATACTAGACATTGTTTGTGCTGCCAGACCTTTTGTTGCAGTTTATTTGTAATGTCTGGTTAGGCTTTGTTAGTGAAGAGGAGCCAGGGGTTTAAAGGCAGAAACGCTATTCTTTTTATCAGTAAGTTGAAGCCTTCAAATAGTATGTACTAGAAGCTCTAAAAGACCTGAGTCTTTAAGCTCAGTGTAAGGTTTGAATCTTGTTTCATGTGTGTCTCCTCCTTCAGCATTAAAGTGCTTGTGTACATCAGTATCAGTAGGTTAGACTACTGAAACTGGTGTTAAAATGTGAATTTCCAATTTTGTTTTGTATGTGGGCATTAGTAGCCCTGGCAGAATACTTCAGTTCTCTAAGAGAAGTCCATGTAGATTAGGATGGGGGTGTAAAATTCATCCTTTTCTCAAAAGGACTGGGTAAAACCGTGTCCTCTGCAACAACTATTACCTGAAGCCTGCCTCTCCCTACCTTTTCCCATCCTCTAAGTGAAATTGAGTATTAATTGTGCCTTATTTTGCTAACATAGACTTGAATTGTTTTAGGGATGGCCCCAAAATTGTGGTTTCGTAGTCACTACAAGCAGCATCAAGACTGAAGTTAGAATGTTATGTTGACTGGAAAACCTTGATGTCATTCTGTGTATAGAATGTAAAAGAGGAATACTCAGTGTTACTGCCGTATGTTAATACTACATATACTTAAATTAGCATTGTGATGGCCAAATGCATACTCCCATGCTTCTTTTTAAGTAACTACAAACACAAAATGGCACCCTTCCTCCTCTTCCAGAAGCTGCCTAACTTTTGGGGCATAGCCTTCACACCCCTGTAGAGCGAAGGGGCGTGTGTGCGTGTGGATGTGTGCGTGTCTGTCTGAATGCAAGACTGGGGAGGGATTGTTTCTGCAGATACTGTAAATACGAGTACCATTTTAATAAAGCATGTACAATACCAACTACGCTGTGCATGGAAGCTGCTGAGTAGAGCTGGAACACAAAGGAGGGGGAAGGAGTCTTGGAACATGAAGCATCAACCCCTGTTCATGCTGTTCCTTGTCCCAGCTTTTGAAGAATCTTGAAGACTTAACTGAGGTAAGCTGTACTTAATAAGCCTATACCAATGTGTTTCTGGTGGGGAAAAAATAAGCAACTGAAGGAGAAGGATAAGTTTCCCCATCTGTTCTGCTGAGTTTGGAACAGTGACACGATTAAGTTCATGACTTGAGATTGATGTCTTGCATCTGTACCTCAGCTTGCGGCCCTCACCTCTGCCAGGTCTGCAGTAACAAATACCTACAGACACATTCTGCTGAGCTGTAAATGGTGAAATTCCAGGCAACGCTTCTTTTTATTACTGTTTGAAAAGAAATTTATATTGATGTAAACAGAACAAGTAAGCAAAACTGCTCCAGCCGGAAGCTAGGAGTACTTACATCCCAGTTCTTTATCTGGGTGCTTCACAAGGGTGCTTTCTTAGCTAAATCTTGCTATAAAGGTATTAGCCTGCACTTCATTCACAGCATGAAGTACAACACTCATTTTTAGCTTTTGTGCCAGCTATTACACCTCCTCACGGCACCAAGATGTGAATAGCTGTGGAGTTGAAAGAGGCATTTACCCAACTGTCAGACAGGACTGACAATGCTGTGACTTCCTGACCCACGTGCAGCCTTTTCTTTCCCCTTGCTGACAGAAATGTGGTGATGCTTAATCATAGTAGAGATCCATGAAGTTCTGTATTATTATTGGTACTGTTTTAGAACAGCAACACTATTATTTTTACTTTTATGGCTTCAGCTTGGTTGAACAGGACAGGTAAAGCAGGAGTTCTGTTTTGAAGTAGCTTAATGGTATCAGAGAAGAATACAAAATATCTGATGGCAGCAGGATGTTGCATAGACTTAGTCCTGTATTTTGATGTTTAGGGGATCTAAATTAACCTCATTCACCCTAAATCCAACCTCAGTAGTGATTTAAAGCTGGCAACCTAGAAAAAAAGTGCTTTAAAGGACATCATAGACTTCATTTTTGTAAAAGAACTGACACAGAATAATTTCGAGTATCATCAGATCCATCAGTACAATTCATGTAACAGTGGTATGGAGGGAAAGGCAAGGTATGGTATGCATCCTTGTAACATTTGTGTCAGTCACCCCACCAAAATCCACTGTTAACTGACAGCTTGATGCTGACCATGTGTTGTGTTGTAGCAACATAAAGCAGTTGAAGGGGCTATTTCTTATCATCATTGGAAACATAACATGCTTCCAGTTTAATATCCCAACTTGTTTTCCTAGGCTACACTTAGCATTGAACTGCTTTGAATAGGCACTTGTTTTTGACACTTCTGCTTTGTTCACCTCTTCCCAAAAATCCTTTAACGTAGCAGGAAAACTATTTTTAAACCACCTTGATTTAAAAGAAGTTGTACCATGGTGTTACTGGACCAGAATACCTTAGATTTCCACTAAGAACTGGAGAGTTCTCATTTTAGAAGCTTGTTTCTATCTTTTTATTGAGTTACATCTGCTTTTCCTTGGCTACAGTTTAAGTCTGGACACAGCTTGACGCAGCAGTTTGGCACTCTTTGTCTGGTCTTACTTCAAATATCTTAGTTCTAAGCAATTTTCTAACTTTTTCCTGCAAAATCCGTTTTAATTTCATTGTGAAGGATAAGGAATAGTTAAACCTCAGTTATGCTTTGCTTCAGTCTCATAACTTTCAATAGAAGTTTATGAGGTTTTATTTCCTCCAGGAAATAGAGGTGTTGTTGGGTAGAATAGTACAAAATACTAATCAAGACCTAGGGCTTTGAGTGGAATGGTTGGGTTTGGTTTTTAGGACAGCCTGTATAGGTTACAGTGACCTGTAACTCACTGTTCTAGCCACTCAGGGCTGCTGTGTTGCCGAAGTTCATGTAGTATGTTCACAGCCCTTCTGTGATGAAGGCCTTGGTTCTCTGCCATGTTAACAATGCAACACAGGCTGTGTGGAAAACCCTGCCCTGGCCATTGCCTGACAGCTCTTTCAGGCATGAATGGAATGATACAACTGCAGCTGTAGCTTTGGCTGTTTAGCCTTTTTCCTACTTAACATCAGTGAGAACACAAGGCTGGCCTTGAAAGCTTGACTTAAATATGAAAACCAAACAGATTCTGTATGAATGCTACTGGCCAATCCTTCTACGTTATGATTAAAGGTGGATGTTTACTTTCTAGACAGGGCCTTAAGCTTGCTTTTGCGAGAACACGTGCGAAGGTTGGTTCAAAGGCAGGTGAAGAAGGGGTGTTTACAACACAAAGAAACCCCAAACCAAACCCAAAGTGTTCCTGCCCTTTCCCCTTGCAGATCCTTGTGGTTTCATGTATTTCTTCCTGTACCAGAAGGCAGCAGCTTTAACCTGTTCAGAGCGGTCCTGTCGGGCGCTGCAGCCTTCCTGAAAGGTTCAGATTGAATTGGCCCCGTTCTGCTTACAAAGCTCCCTTTCTCCTTTGTGTGACAATCGTATTTCACCAACCTCTCACCGAAGCCTACGCAGTAACACTCCTTAAGGCATCTGACAATAAAGCACCTTCTCCAAGTGTGAAGATCCTGTGGCCAGTTGAGATTCATCACTAGACCGCAACCATTCAATTACTGTTGGTATAAAACCTCCCTTTCTCTTGGCCGACTCCAGCCCCCATTTAACAGGGATGAAACCACTGCCCTGAGCTTTTACACATCTTACTAGAAAGGAACCTCAACTCATCAGCTTTGAAGGTTCTAACCACACCACAACCTTAGCACTGGTAACAGAGATGATCAGATTTCTTTAAACCGCTCTGAATTCTTTTGTTACTTGGGTCATACAACAAAGATGCCCGGCAAGTTAAAAGCTGTAAAGCCCATCATGGGGTTAGGTTTTGGAATTGGACTGCTTACTGCATTTTCATAGTGGAGTTTGTGGAAGTGTAAGTTGCAAAGGGATATTGTCACCTCTCAATACAAGAAATGAAGACAAACAAGGAAAGGCCTAAGATCTGCTAAGCATTTAGTAGTAGTCTACTGTTAGAATGCAACCAGCCTTAAGACAAATTGAAGGTTGTCTCAAGTGGACCTAAAATGCATTGGAAAGCATTATAGTCCTGCAGCGGGTATGCCAGCTATTGAAAGGTGCTTCACCGCTTTAAAAGCCATACAGAGAAAACAGCTGCTTAACCAAGAAAGTCTCTGGGTTCTATTCTAAAACCCAGTGAGTTTGTTCTCAGCTCAGCATGTAAACACCAGTGATGCAAGTATCATTTTTGCTGCCTGTCAGCAAGGGGAGAGAGGGAAGAAGATTCAAACCTCAGGGAAGCGAGCAAAGGCGCTCCGGAAAGGCAGATGGAGCTGGGTGGATTTTTGTCCACATCAATTGCGACTGATCAGTGAGGCCTACAGGACAACCCATCAGGTCAAGTATTCACTCTCCTTGCTTTCAGCCACATTTCTGATTCACCTCTCGCCTTTGACAAATACCTGGTCACATGAAGAAAAGCAATAACTGAACTTGAAGGAAGGTGGCTCCCATTCCAAGAATCACTTCAGCCACCAATAGGCTGTGTGTCCCTGAGACCATAGTACACCAGAAGCAACAGGAGTTGACAAGCAAATCTGCATCACACTCTTTCAAGTCCTTTTTCTTCACGCTTTGGGGTGGGGGAAAACAGGTTGATACACAACATTCTTCAGTTTACTGCTGCTATAAACTTTTGCAAGATAACACAAAATTGCACACACTGAAAGCTTAATCTGCACATTTCCCAGTGAAAAACTGAATTACTTTAAATCTATTACTTGTATATACAATTTCAATCCAAGTTTACATTCACATCATTTTCTTGGGTCAGGTCAAACACAACACAGATGTGTTGCTTCCATGTATTTATAGGATACTACTTGAAACACTGGGATGTGTCCATTTAAAGTAATTTAGAAAAAGCCACTTACAAAAATTAATGGAGCTGTTATCACCTCTGAGACGAGTTTAAAACCCCACACATGGCTGCATGCTCAGCTGGGACACCTTGGTGGGTTAAGGCATTTGTGCTGCATGTCACTCCTTTTACTTCAGAAGTTAACCAAAGTCTTTTCTGCAGCTGACTAACAAGAAGCTGGGGTAATTCTCACTTACCCTTGAAAGAGACAAGCTCTTTTTGAGTCTTCAAAAGCAAAGGGACAAAGTTAATAAGAAATCATGGGATAGAAACCTCCCCATTTTTCAGCTACAGAACTGGATTTGTCTTGAAGCAATTTACGTTCAGTGAAGTAGTACTGAGACCTGTTTGAAATCACTTGGGCTTAGCTAGCACAATTTGAGCAGAACTTCATTCCAATGCTGCAAAATAAAGCACAAAATGGAGTTGACAAGGAGTACCTGGTTCCCCTCCAAATGCAGTTTTATTACTTGAAATATGGAAAACAAAAAAAAAAAGAAAGAAAAAGGAAACTTTGAAAAATGCTGTCTCTCCTGCTGGAGCCCTTCCAATCCATCAGGGAATGCCAATGAAGACACCTTCCAAGCTCAGAATAATGTGAATACTTTGCTATTTTAAAACCTGCACAAACTGTAGATACTGTTGGTTAAAGACCCTCCAAAATCACCAGATCCATTTTCCCCTGTATTTGTCTGCTGCTTGAGTTATTCAGAATCAGCACTGAAGGCAATACCTGCAAAACTATCCCAGTTATGTCCACTCAAACTCCATACTCAATAAAATGCTGTGGAGACCCTGAACAAACCAGAAGCTGTGTCTCTAAATAGAATCCATAAATGCAGTCTCAGCTGCACATTCTCAAGTGTACTTTTGCACAAATGCATCCATTTAATAGGTAAAGAGCAAACCAATCGTGTAGATCCTTCCTTTACATTTAAGATTCGATATATAACATAATCTTTTGCTTTGGTAAAATACAAATAATGGGAAAATCTGGGTAAAGAAAGCACAGTAAATACCATGGGTGTATCATACCTTTTTTAAGAAATACGAGCTGAAATGTAAGGCATCCCCAAAGTATTTTTTGTATATGCAAGGAATGCAGTTCTTTGTAAACAAAAGCTTGAGGAAAGCAATACTGAAGCTAAAGAATCTTCCCCAGGATCCTTCCGATGATCCCAAAAGCAAGAGCAACTCTCCTAGGGTAAATGTTTTAGAACTAAATCCTGTGAAAAAGTGAATCCAATCTTCTGTCTTCCTGTAACATTTTTAATCATTTATTAGACTGGCTCGCCTTGAAGATCTCCAAATCAAGAGAGTGATGTAAAAGTTGATTCTCAAGGGTTCAAGCTTGTCTTCAGTCTATTTTTCCGGTACATCACTTTCTATAGATTTCGTGGCAGCACTGTTATGGCCTATGGATGCTGGCACAGTATTCCCACCTGTAATGTTTCCTGGTGCCCGGGTCTGACAAGCAGCTGCTGGTTTAGTGGCCAGAAGTGGCCTAGAAGAATTAGACTGATGTCTGTGATGACCTGAATCCTCATCTGTTGTAGCAACTGATCTCTTTCGGCCAGATTCTTCGCTAATAGGAGGCTGAAAAACAAACATTGGCAACCTGTTCAAGGTTGTTCTGTAGGGCCAGGTATTTACCCTTTTCACAGACTCAAGGGATCAAAACAGAAAGAGCATTCCATAATCAGGCCCTTTCTTAGGCCTAGTAATCTTAGTTATTTGCAACTCACTGATGATATTCTAAAGCTTTCCTGGACATTTAGCTAGAAGTGCAAACGTATAATATAGCAAGGACTTTTGACAGCCTTAGAGCATTATTTAACTCTCCACCCCTCAAATATTTGCCACAACTGGAAAATGGCGGATTTGAGAGGATGATGGTAATGGAGTGTACCATAAAAGCCAGTCAAGAAAAGCATGGCAACACTATACAATGGAATCACACAGCTCAAGTGTTCAGCAGTCAACAGGAAGGATGCAGGGTATCTGGCATGAGGTCTCAGCAAGGACCATGCCTGCCACCAGTCATTCAGATACGACAGTGGAGCACGAATTCATTTACCACATTCCTAAAGGGTACAGGAGTCAGTAGTCTTACCAGATGACAGATAACCTATATTTTGCTATTTATTTAATTGCGCAATGAAAACGCATCAACGCTTTTTACATTTCAGCCACCACATCTCAGTAAAAAGAACATTTAGATGTAAAGGTGTATGTTTCATTTGAATTTAATTGTTTAATCCTGCTGTTCCTAGTCATGGACAGGATTTGTAAGGCTGCTTTTCTGTGCAATGACACACTGATCTCAGTTCACCTTGCATTAGAGCTACCTGTACACCAAGTATTTATCGAAAGTAACTACTGAAACTCACATCCACTCGGAAGTCCTCCAGTCTCTTAAATTTACTAAGGTATTCTTGCAGTTTGGGGTCAACAGCTGGAGTCTTGTGCTGAGAGTATTTTAGATAAGCCCAAAATTTTTCCAGTCCATATAGCTGACCTAATAATGGAAAAAGGTAACGTTACTGATTGACAAAGGTCAGATTCAATTAAAACCTTAACTATTCACTGGTAACTATATGCTTAAGAGAACTGAAAAGAAACATGAACAAAAGCTGCTCCTGAATTGGTTATCAGGTCAGTGTCAAGGAATTGGGATTGTCTCTCGTTATCCCACACATCCCCAGTGTGAACTGTTAGAGACAGGCCTGTGGGAATTACCAGCTTCATAGTCTTTCTTTGTTTCTTCTTGGAAATCCCGGAATATTTCTTGCCTGAATTTCTTCTCTAGGCCATAGCTGTAAAATCTAAACAAGCATTCCAATCCATACCTGCAACAGAACAGAGAAGTACCAGAATCTTACACATGTGCTCCTCAGAAGGATGACAGTTCTCAGTCTCTCCCTGTATTTAAAGTAAATGACATAATCTCGTTTTACCCATCTCATGAAAAACACTCCCTTATGATTGTTTTTTATTAACTTACTGTTCAGAAACATCTGCACAAATAAACAAAACTGACTTCAGGAAATCAAAGTTATCCCCATTTCAGCTTACACACACAAAACGGAGACAAATGCTTTCACATATTTGGTATGTCTGAGTGCGTAAACAGTTTCAACAAAACCAACCATTGTGGGTCAGACCAGAAGCCAGCCTAACCCACCATCAGTGCAAAAACTTAAGTGTGCAGGGCAGGACTCTGTGTTCTTTAAGTACCCACACAATGCAGAGGCAGGGTTTCTGCCTCAGTGCTGCCTTGGGCTCTAGGTAACTGGCACCTCCTCCTGTTCTGCATCACCTTAGTCCCCTTAAGAGCCTTCTGAAGTTTCTCCTGTTAAACTTATCCTTGGATAATCACAGAGCTTCAAGAAAGCTCAGAGCAGAGACACAAGATGTTATTAAAGCTGCCTTTGCACCCAAGGGACTATTACCCTACAGGCTCAGACAACATAACCAACCTCTGAGATTTCCATAGCCAGAACTTCGCATTCAGAACACTAGACTACCTTGTCTCTGTAGCTAAGAGAGCTGAGGAGAACTGAGTGAAAGATCAGGAATTGAATCAGAGAGATGAAGGGACAGTGGTCATTTCACTGGTACTTTGGTAAGCAAGAAGGAGTTTGAACAAGCTGAATGAAGTCAAAAATGCCTTCACCTATGGAAGGGATAACCTTAGGAGTATTAGCAAGTATAGAGCTGACTTGTCACGGTCAACAAATTGCAGGACTTTGCAGCATTCAGGACCACTTACGAGTCAGGAAATGCTGCACGTTTAGCCATTTATCTGCAAAGTGCAAACATATACAAACAGATTTTGGCATTAAGAAAACTTCCACAGACTGCTACCTTAAAGATTTACAAAGAGCCAAAGCCATACTAAAAATGATCAATTCAGATAGAATCATAGACTCATAGAACAGTTAGGGTTGGAAAGGACCTTAACATCATCCAGTTCCAACCCCCCTGCCATAAGCAGGGACACCTCACACTAAACCATGGCACCCAAGGCTTCATCCAATCTGGCCTTGAACACTGCCAGGGATGCAGCACTCACAAACTCCCTGGCCAACCCATTCCAGTGCCTCACCACCCTAACAGGAAAGAATTTCTTCCTTAGATCCAATCTAAACCTCCCCTGTTTCAGT
Source organism: Agapornis roseicollis (assembly GCA_002631895.1). NCBI lineage: Eukaryota > Metazoa > Chordata > Aves > Psittaciformes > Psittacidae > Agapornis > Agapornis roseicollis. The sequence goes on along the minus strand of NDXB01012731.1, from coordinate 220,170 downwards.
TTGAACCTGTTACCCCTTGTCCTGTCACTGCAGTCCCTAATGAAGAGCCCCTCCCCAGCATCCCTATAGGCACCCTTCAGATACTGGAAGACTGCTCTGAGGTCTCCACACAGCCTTCTCTTCCCCAGGCTGAACAGCCCCAACTTTCCCAGCCTGTCTTCATATGGGAGATGCTCCAGTCCCCTGATCATCCTCGTGGCCTCCTCTGGACTTGTTCCAACAGCTCCATGTCCTTTTGATGTTGAGGACACCAGAACTGCACACAATGCTCCAGGTGAGGTCTCACGAGAGCAGAGCAGAGGGGCAGGATCAGTCATTAAAAGGAATGGTAAAATCTCAACAGTGTGTAACTTCCAGGAAGAAGCAAATACCTGTAGTGTTCTTCTGCATCATCCAGAGCAAGTTGCCTGAATTCTTCATACATTTTCTTGTTAAAGTGATCTCTCAGAAAAAAGGACCAGAAACGAAAAAGTGTGTTCATTTCCTGGGACTGGCCAATTCCCAACCGTTTCCTCTCTGGAAGAAAAAAGGGAAGTTAAAAAAAAACCCAACAAACAACCTACTTTTAATTTTCCAGCAGAATAAGTGTTTTCCGGTAGCAATAAACACGGAAGATCTCCCAGTAACTTGTTTAAATTTCAGTGTAATTTTTTTGCCAGGGTGTGTAAAGTTAAGTGAAAAGCAGAGGTCATAAAATAGAAGCCTCAAATGAATTTTGTTTTCTTTTCCCAAGAATAATGATGTTTGAGGAACAATGTGGAGAAAACTGGCATCAGAATACACCTGGTAAATTCCACCTAAAACTTTAGGAAGTGCATTTAGTAAAGCTCACCCATTAGACACCTTCGATGGTATTTGTGGTACACCTGTTGAGTAAAGCCATTTTCTTTTAACAGTTCATGAGAAGGATGTTGGAATTTTGGAAGAGAATTTGGGGTACATCCGTAACTCCCTGCTAGTGGAGCTCCTTCTGAGGGCGAAGTATTGGAACTCCTAAAGGAAAGAGAAAAACCCACCACCAAAACATAAATGTGTTTCTGTCCTTCAAACAGAATGGTTGAAAACTGATTTTGTAGAGCAGCATTCCGTAAGAATAATATGGTCACCTGATGACCACTACAATGTACACATGGGGTCCAGCCATCTGCTTTTGGGGGCATCTCAAACCAAAATCAAATTCTGTGCTAGTATGTCAAAACAACCCCAGGCAGTTTCAGATGATGATGACTGAACACTGCTGTAAATGCCTGAGTTTAAAGCACAATTTAAAGGCAAAAATCACTGCTACTATATCATGATTCAACAAACAACATTGTGAACATAGTCAGCCTAGCTAGCTTACTTCTGGAAAGCCTCGTATTCTAGGTTTTGTCTTTCTCCATTGCTCTTTCCTTGCTTCCACTTTATTTGTCCTTTCTTACAGCCTATTTCTCCATTAGCAGTGGGAAATAATGACATGGCAAGCTGATTTTGAAAGACAAAATTAAAAGACCTTACCCCACAGAGGAAGTTCTTGGCCAGTGGTCTCTGGAGTCCATCACCCAGCCAACATGGGATTCTAAGGGAGGATTTGTACTGTGCCGTGTTTTTCTTTTTCTTGGAGTCTAAGAAAGTAAATCAAGCATTTATTTTCCTGATTGGATTTCACTCATTCCTCCCCTCTTAACACAAAGTTCTGAAAAATTTATATTGTATTCTAACACATTACAAAGTCACAACACTCTGGTTTCATAGAATCATAGAACAGTTAGGGTTGGAAAGGACCTTAAGATCATCCACTTCCAAACCCCCTGCCATAAGCAGGGACACCTCACACTAAACCATGGAACCCAAGGCTTCATCCAACCTGGCCTTGAACACTGCCAGGGATGGAGCACTCACAACCTCCCTGGGCCAACCCATTCCAGTGCCTCAACACCCTCACAGGAAAGAATTTCTTCCTTAGATCCAATCTAAACCTCTCCTGTTTAAGTTTGAACCCGTTACCCCTTGTCCTGTCACTGCAGTCCCTAATGAAGAGTCCCTCCCCAGCATCCCTATATAACCTAAAGGACTTTTAAGAAGCATTACTGAGAAAATATGGAAAGCATTTTATAGAAATAAAAGAGAATTAATATGGTAAATGTTCTGAAGATAATAATAAAAAAAAGTATATGTTTGTTAGATTGTGGAGACAGAAATGAGCTTTTAGGCTTTTTTCCTGGTTTAAAAAATATATTACATCCTTCCATTTACCTTTATATCAATGGATCGTGCTTCTTTAACAACAGGGTAGAACCTAGGTGTTTTGTTGGGATCCTGCAGCCTCGGGGTGCGAGGTGTTCGTGGGGTGAAACCAGGGTGAACACAGGAGGAATCTGGAACTGCTGTTGGCAGGGACTGAGCTACTGCTGCCTTTGGAGGCATTTCAAAACTTAATGAATTACAAGTCGGCTCCTCTGCTAAACCTATATGCAGGAGGGAGAAAAAACTTGTTTTCAAAGGAGACTTTGGATTTCCAAGCCTAGAGCTCCCCTAATACCTAGGATCTTAAAGGCCCTTCCATTCCATTCCATTTCAAGGAAACTACATCATTCCCATCAAATTAACGAAAGCACTTGGTGAAAAACCAGTACAAACTGCTCAGAATTAGGGAAAAAAGTTCCAAGCATGTCATGGCTAGAAAGTTTAAACCCACTCCTGTGTTACCTGCTTGTTCTCGTGCACCTAGACTGGCAAAGTAACAGAAAATAAATGTTGGTGAAAATGTAAGCATGTTCTTGCTTTTTTGTGAGGTGGTGGGTTTGGTGAGGTGGTTTTCTTCAGCCACTATAAAGATGCTATTAGCCTGTATCCTAGTAAATGTGAGTCCCATATCAGAAATACCTAAAAGGTAAGATTTGGACATTGGAACTGCCCAGCAAGGTTATAATACAAGTAGAAAATTCTTCTAATTTCACTCTTTTTAACCCCACAAAATAAAAACAAACGCGATTTCTAGAAAAGGTTTCACAACGTCACTGTTGCTTTCACAATGTCAGTGTGACTTTAAGCATTGTAAATGCCAAGCTACACAAAAGGCATCTGCTGTTGGTATATTCTGACAACAGAACGCTGCCTTTTGATGCTCATATATATCCTGATAAGTGTTAGTACTTGCTTCTTCTAATTCAATGGAAATCTTGCTACTGACCAACGGCTCACAATCTGAAAAGAAAAACCAACCCAAAACCCCATGAAAGTCCCTCAGACTATTGACTGAGCCAAAATTAAAACATTACACAGGCAGGAGTCAACACACGTACAGGACAGTTCTTTATCCCAGAGCTTCTGAACACGAACGTGTGTTACTTACCTTTCTGTAACTCTGGAGGAACTTCCTGGGTTGGATCAGCGATTGGTTCTGGTGCAAGACTATCACATTCTTCTTTACTAATGAGATTTGGCTTCTTAAAGTTGTCAATCTCTTGCTGAATTAAAGAAAGCAGATTGTAAATGCAAAGCATGATAATGGGTCTCATCCAGAGAAGCAGGTGAATTTCATACAAGAGAAAATAAGCAAGCCGTAATTGATACACAACTACCCATACACAGCCAGTACAGATTTATTTTTAAGGGAGATGGAAGGAGTCTCTAGCACACATTGTAAAAGTTGCCACAAACACTGTATAAAGATAAAGCAGCTCAGGCTACATTGGCTTAAAGCAATAGTTATGCCAACAGGCAAACGGAGGCAAGTAAGGCCATCTATATACGAATTTTCATAGACATATAAGAAATAGAAATGCTGAGATCCTGCCCCTTGCCAAACCTAAACCCATCCTTTTCTGCAATAAGCATGCCAAGGAAGGTCCTAGCAATGTAGATGAGCAGAAGAGGCCCCACTCCCTTTCTCAGGCTACACCTAAATAAAAGCCAGTATTTGTAATTGATGTGTTCAGCTATAATAAAATAAGGTGTACAATCTGAAGTTGCACTTGCTCACAGAACTATCATTCCAACAACCTACAGGGCAAACCAAAACATAGTATAGTATACATATATAATATAAAACTACTTTAAAATGAGGTATTACTTTCCTCCCTTATTAACTCATCACAAAAACATGCCCTCCTCTTTCCCTCTGGTAGTGGCTTGCAAAAGTTACAAAACTAACAGTTCATAGAACAAAACAACACTGGAAAAACTTAAACCACCTCCAAAAGGGCAAAAATAGTTCTAAAAACCCCACATTAATTCAATGGTTTTGGTCATATCTGTGATCAGAAAAACTTGCTGGTTACGCTTTTGACTGTAGCAGATGGCCAAAAGTAATTCTGGAGTTGTTTGGACAAGCACGGTTTTCAGGTCAAAACCAAAGTTAGTTACCTTCATCATGGCATCATTTTCACTCTGTCCCATCCACAGATCCTGCTCATAATAGTATAAGCCATCATTAATAACTTTAGCAAGTCCTGATGTAATTTTTGCACGGCATACATGGCTCCCAGTATGATCTCCAGGATGTTTCCTCATATAAGGTGGTGTCTGTGTTACAATCAAAATCTTGTTGACATCCTGATCATCGATTTCATAATCGGAATCGCTGTCTGACCAATCAGTAAATTTATTCTTCTGACACTGAATTTGTTCCATCTCTTCATCAAACAAAAAATCAAGTTCTTCTTGTTCTTGTTCCTCTGAAGGTGGGGGTGGCTGCTGTTGATCTGATGTTTGATCAGGCATAGGAATATTTTCCTAAGTTGGAAAAAGTGATGCATTTTGTACTTGAATTGGATAGTGATTATCCAAATGAGAGGTAAATAAAACATGCTAGAATATTTTCAATAAATGGATGTATGGAAAGGAGAAACAATACAGACACTTCTAGATGATTATTCAGTAAATTACAGTTCTATATTATTCTGCCATAAACTTTCAGAACAATTATCAATGCACATTACATTTTTCAATTATCAGCAGGTACAACAGTCCCTCAGCAGGAAAAAAATCCCCCCAAAACATAAACAGTATTTCATTTTAGGGAGCTCTGGATCAGGATTCTAAATGCACTTCTTTATCCTAGGTCTGGCAGAATGAGAAGCGCACACACAAACTGTATTGCATTATCAAGCATAACTGAAGTTGTGAACAATCTTGTTCTGTGGTATAATCTGAAAGTTGACAGGTGTTGTATTTGTTTATTTAAACATGAATTAAAGGGTTTTGATCTTACCTTTAGTTTGATGGTGGATGCACGATGCCTCTTCTTCACTTCTATCCAAGGTTCAGAGTCCAAATCAGGCAAGCTTGTAGATAATCCTTTAGATATTGTCTGAAAATTACTCACTGCCTGAAAATCACTCATTTCAGTGTTTTCCTTTGGACCCAGTAGGCTTCCCATTCTCAGAGAATTTGGGGCAGACTCTAGCAGTGGAAAACAGTAGTTGAGTTCCTGTTGTGGGTTGGTTTGATTTTGTCGTGTTTGTGGGGTTAATTGTTTCACAAGCCTTTCTTTTAACTGCAGCCACCATTTTTCTACCCCTCTGGTTAAAGGTAACACTAACCAGCAGAATTAATTTCCATTCTTAGAAGACAGCTTCACGCAACACGTTCAGAAAATATCAATTCTAACAACTTATTTATATGGAAAGTTCCTAACAGTCTGAGAGAAATGATGTTTTACCCAGAAAACAAGAGGAAGAAACATCATCAGGGACATCTTCCCCACACAATCCACTAGCTTTATGGATGGGCACCTAACTCAGTCTTCATTCTTGTCATTTAATACCAGCCAATATTTTAGTAAACTATTTCCTTGCCAAGGCTAGTTGGTGAACAAAGCCATCTCATTATTAGTGTGAATGAGATCCCCATCCAAAATAAGGATGCACCAAGAGTTAACTTCCATCTGCTACCAAGATGAAGCAGAGTTTATAACTAACTTAAGCTTACTAGTACTACTGCTCCTAAGGGACTTAGTCCACCCTACTACATTCTGAAGAATGGTCACAGCCATAAGAGACAGCTTCTATTATGAAATCAGTATCGAGGCAAGCTTCCTAACTTACATACACAGCCCTAAGCTTATGTTTCCAAAAAAGAAATCCTTTACCAGTATGTGAGCCAAAATTTTGGCCTGGTATGAATTCTGGACAATTGATGAGCTGAGAAAAGTCAGTTGGTGGAGGACTGCATGGAGGAGGACCTGGAATTGGCCACTTTTCTGGATCAACCCTTTTTCTTAGCCTCTGATCCACAGTTTCAACTTCTGTACTGTCCTTTATGGCCTGTGTAACAAGCATATGATAACTATAAAAACTTTACATATCCAGCACCATCCAAAGAAGAACAAACCCACAAGCTTTGCCACTTCCAGCCTCTTCATAAAATCCTTGTAGTGGAAAACAGAAATCTTCAACTTCACATCACTGACTGCAAACAGCAGTCCCAAATTTACCAAGCGGCTTTCTACAAGCATACATCTGAATTATTTTACCTCCAAAATGAGTGCAGCATTTGTGGTCAGCGCTTGCATCCGCCGGAAGCTAGCAATCAATGAAACAGGTAGAAATCCTTGTTGGTCCATCTTTCTCCTCAGAAAGAAGTCTCTTTCCAAATTCTCTGCACTGAAATAATACTCACTGTGGAAAAAGACATGCAAATATCAGCCTATTATAGATTAAAGAAAATCCTAAAATAGCAACTCAAAGGTTTCTTGTTAAAGCCTTCCATTAAAAACAGAGCATACTTGTCATCAACAAAATCATTCTTTCCACAGATGTGCCATTACAAGCAAGACTAACAGAACAGTATGTGTGCGTGACACGTGAAGACAGACTTATGAACCAGTACAGTACACAAGGGTATAAATCAAAGCCTGCTTACATCTGCATGTATGAACTGCATACGGAAAAACTATGCTCAGTTTTCCTTTCACCCATCCCCTCCCTTATTACTTACATGGACAGAAGGAAATAAGAGTCTCTTAGCCTGCATATAGATGAAGGATAACTACTGCTTACAGTCAGGGAATAAGCTATTTCCCACAGAGCAGGACCAGTGCACCTTCATCTGCAACCATATCTTTTCCCAGTTTGTAGTACATTAGAAGCTTAAAGTATCATATCTGAGTGTTGAGGCACATATATGTACTCTGAATCATTACTTCAAGCATGCTTGTGGGAAGATGAGGAAAACCCAGTAATATTATATTTGACATAAAACTGTACCAAAAGGCACAACAGCTCATGGAGAAATGTGAAGTCCAAAAGAAGAAATGATGTTTAGTAGATAAAGAGGAACAAGGGCCATTTCAGGAATCTGACAATACCAAAGAACAAGAAACATGAGGGACAAAGAAATAGCAGAAAGACAAAATTTCTTAAAACAATGAAACTGCTCTATGAAATGATGAGGGTGTCAAGACCTTTTATGCTTAGTGAAGAGAAAAAGGAATTCAAATCGTGATCTCTCACACAGAGAAAGGGAAAGAGAAAGCATCCTATGAAAAAAAAGGGTAAAAACACCCCAATTTAATCATGACAACTAAAATCTCAGCCTTTCACAGAGTTCACGCATATACCATGATTCTGCATGTTACCGCCAAGGAATACTCCTCACCAGGTTTAGGAAAATGTAGGCAGTGAAATATTTAATGGAGAGCAATTAAAATGCTATGACAAAAATAGAGATAGCACAAAAATAAGAGGGCATTAAAATGCTGAGGAAAAACAAACAAACACAACCACATGCAAATGTAAATAATTTGAATTTCAGCAAAGCATAAACTGCTAAGTGTTTCCACTGAAGTTGGGATCAAGGCCAAAGTTACCAAGAGGAGAGGACTCTGATGCCATCAGTGACGCAAGCAGAAGCCTGATACCATTTCTTTCTCTATTTTTTGGTAGCTAAAGAAATTCAAAGCAAGAGCTCTGTATATGAAACACTCAGCTCCAAGACAGGATTAATAAAGTCTCAAAGTTGGACAAGACATACAACAAATGAAAACACTGCCATTAAAACAGATCAAACAGAGAAGAGAACAAGGCTTTCAGAGAATTAAGCTCTTACTCAGAGCTAAGTAAACTGATCAGTGAAGCAACGGTGCACAAAGAGAAGGTTTCTTTCAAGAACATTCTCTTCACTGTTCCAAACTGCTCAATTTATTTTCCCCTCCCAGTCTAGAAGATAAGCAAGCACAAAAGCCATATACCAACATTTTACTAATGTTACCTTTACAGTCATACAGTAAAGGTAAAATCTTGTAACGATTCACCTAGTTAAAAATTCCACAAGCGGAAATGGACAATGACTGAACTTGACTCAAACTGCCTCACTTGATGTCCATCACTCTAGAAAAAGGAATGTGAAAGACCATTAATGAAAAATGAAGACAACGCACAAGTTTGCTCTAAGTAGAGGGACAAACCTAAACACACACATCCCCTCCAGCTTTGCTTTTCTTTTTCCTCAGAATCTTCCTTCTTTGGCATAGTCACTTTAGTATTATATAACTAAGTTACAAAAGATAGACAAAACCATCCCCATTTAGAAGCTAATCATAATAAATAACAGGTAATTGATGAATAAAGTCTGTTTTCCATCACTTTTTGTGTGATAAGAGAAGCTCAAGAATCGCCCTCTCTGTCATGGAAAGCAAACTCCATAATCAAACAGCCTAAAGAGTTCATATTAGACAACGACAACCAACCGATGGCTCTGGATAGCCAGCCATGCCAAGCCTTCTACTAACACCTGCCAACCTCTTGCTGCTAAAATAAAATACAAACATAACCAGAAGTCAGATGTGACCAATGCTGTAACTGACATTTTTCTCAGCAGAAGGGGACATCATCATGTCCTACCTTAGAAGGTCTGGATTCTACACTGCATGCCCAGAAATCTGGCCAACAGTGGAGTGTCTGTGCTCCTCCCCCACTTGTCTGAGGACAGTGCAGGCCGATTATCCTGACATGGGGTTACATGTCCACTGTCAGGTCTCATAGGGGCCTGGCAGCAAAAGTAACAAAAAAGATTGCAATAGAAGTTTTGAAGTTGATAGCGACATGTCAGATACTTTCTGCCCTTAAAGAGGCTTTTTTCTTCCTTTTTGCGTCAACTGTAACAAAAGAAGTAAGAATAAAATAAGCAAGTTGCTTTATGGAACACAAGGGCAATCAAAAACCACCACAAAGGCATCACAGAGAAATGCTGTTGCAAGCACAGAAGATGAAATATCTGCCAGTGGTGGAAATTGTCTCTTTAAAATGAACTAGTGGTTTCCAGGCCCTTTTTGACTTGTCTCCTCGTGATAATCAGTCTTCCAGATGGTTTCTCATTGCCTAATAGTGTACATGAGAAAGTAAACAATTCAGATTATTGAAAAATCAAGCATCATTGCAAAACCAGTCTCTTTCAGTTAAATGCTTCAGGTGAAACACTCCAAAACCATAAAACTAACAAGACTTCTCAAAGTGAAATTGAGAGCAAATAGGGGAAACATCTAGCTACACCACCCAAGAACAGCTTTATAGGCAAACAGACCAACAGTACTCAAAAGCACAAGCTCAGAGACATCCATATCTCAGTTACATGACAACATAGCAAGAGGGCTAAGTACCATAAATAAAGCAGGTATATGAGATAGAGCCAGACTACAGCACAAGATGCAGAGCAGCTTCCTTAAAGTTCCTCCCCATCACTCATCACGTTCTTCCACCCCACTAGTGAATGAATTCAAACTGACACTGGTAGTGGTTAAATAAAAGCGGTAAATTGAATCTCCATCTTCATACGGATAATAGTGATTAAATGCTACTTGAAATGAGTTACTTTATCTTAACTAGATCTCTGAAAATACTTGTCCATTAAGCAGTCTACTTACATTTGATGCTTTATATATTCTTTGAGAAGCGCTTCATCCACAGAATACATCTGCACTCCTGCTCCGTCACTATAGTAATACATCACAGTAGCATTAAGCTCAGGTTGAAATATTTGGTCGGTCCCTTCATCATACAGCTCTTGATAACCAACTGAATATTCAAAGTTCACTTCAAAATAAAGGAGAACATAAAACGCAAAAATATTAAGTAAAGCACACGCATATTTTAAGGCATGATAAGCACTGCTGTTGGCTTTCAGCATCTGATCTTAAAATACTCAAGCTTAAGTTACAGGATAGGTTTTCTGAGACAACTCTTACTTCACGTGCAAACAAGAGCACTAGAAACGCAGTTTAAAGTTTTTACTAAGTATTTACTTCTTTGCATACTTCTGGGGTTTCCTCTGCCTCGTCCTCTTCCCCTGCCTCTGCCTCTTCCTCTGCCTCTGGAGAAGCCTCGAACACTGCCACCTTCACTTCTCACACTGCATACTTCATCGTGATCATCTTTTCTTTCTCTATCACGGTGCCGATCTTTAAGATAGAAAAGCATAATACCTGCAGTCATAATTAAATATCTCAGTGCTCAGAAGTTCCCAGCAACACAGAGTTCTCAGCTTCATCCCCAGCAATCCACTGACTCAGACATGCTGGCTGAAGCAGAAGGTCAGATCTGAAGCTGCAAGGGGGAAACAGCAAGGCTTGCCCAGCCATGTGTGAAGGTGAGTCAGGCAGAAGCTGTTAGCAATAAAGAAGAGTAAATTGGCTTGACTGGCAGTCAATCCCAAACGCGTCTGAAGCAACTGAACGCTGGTGCCAGCTCAGGGATCACAATGTCTATGATCAGCTTGGGACATGAAGGAGTGATCATGCAATTCTCCTTCCAGCATGACAGTCTTCTTCTGTGGACAACTCCCGCTACCTCAAGATAGTTAGGAATGGCTGCTAGCTCTTGATAATCCTGCTCAGGGTGGAATTTCCATAGTATTGGGTCTCTGGAGGTACTTTTGTTCCCAGAAGCAGCCACCTACTGTGCCCCTGACTCTGCTCATTTAACAGCAATCATTCATTCTCTGCTGATCGTGCCCCAAACTGAGCTTGTAAGTTAAGGACCCCTTCATGACAACACATGCAAACCTAAGGTGACTCTGTCAGAATATATATAAGTTTTTTATATAAATATGTGGCCTGTGCATAGCAAAAGCGAGCAAGAGAGAAGCAGCAGAAGAAAGAAAAGCAAGCAGGTCCAAAGCAGACCCCAGGGACCTTGGCTCCACTCACCACAATACTTAAGGACAGGTGTAATTTTCACTTTACTCATGAGAGAAAATGAAGCCCTCTCTTACGCCATTTCTTTCTCTTAACATTCTCAGACTTCCATCTTCAGTCACCCACTGTTGCTTAAAGTTTCTTTACAATGCAACTGGATAGTCTTCCAGATGCTGGGGGTCCTCTCTGTCAGAGGAATGCCTGGGGATACATCCTCTACTTGATCAAATTGAGAGCTACTAAATTTATCAAAGGACTGATTAAAGGTATGATTCTCTGCTCATATTAGAAATCTTGGTTTACTAGCAATTAGTTTCAATGAACCCTACAAAACACGTATGCTCGAACATTGCAGTTCCTGTGCCTTCTGTGAAGTAAGACTCCGGATATCTGAATGTCATAATCTGTGCATCGCCCACTGGGAATTTGGACCTCAGTCTCCGCAGTCACTACCCTCACCTTTAGAGTTCCCAAATACATGGGCATTACTTGAACTGTTTCCCGAGATCAGTTTCATTTTTGTGCTCTAAGAGTACATGTGGCTTAGACACAGGCAAAAGTCCTATATACATATAGCATGTTCATAAACTAGTGTTGTATTCACACCTGAAACAAGGTTTTTATTTAAACAACCAGTGTTCCTGAAGAGTAAGAGATGATTTTATGCTTTCTCACACTGAAACTGGTCCTGAATCACTAGATCCTTGAGGATCACGCTACAAGTTTCTGGTTGTTTGACCATCCTGAGGAATAACTGCTGAAGAAAGAGAAGCTAGCGAAATTCATCCCCCTACCTCTGTACATCCTCAGACAGCCAAATGAAACCCTCACATCCATGTTCCTAAAACAACCTCATAAGCAAATCCCACCTCAGTAGCATCCAGCAGTTATTACAATGAGTAAACATTTAAATTGTTAATGTGTATTGAGATTTTAAGACTTAAATGCAAATACATAAACCAAAGAGTTACACTCAGTCTAAGGTTTCTGCTGCCTGACAAGCTGTATTCAGCACACCTGAGGACGAGAAGCAGTACCAGCTGTGGTGCATTTCTTCCTCTGTTATGCTAGAACAACTTTTTGCAGGGCCATGCTGAGAAATAGGTCAGGGAACTGGTCCAACTTAAAGGAAAAAACAACATCAGTAGAACTGCCAAAGCAGAGTTCAAAGTGTAGGTCTGCAAGCAATTGCTCTGGTAGCGACAAGCTGCAGGAATGGCAGTAGAGCAGGACAGAACAGCCACCTTATGAGATTATTTCCAAGCTTTCCACATCATAAAGCTGTGGCCCAAGACTCTATAGGGAGTTATGAAAAGAAAAATATATGCTGCTCTGATTTTGCCTCTGCACCAGCACACATTGCAAAGGTAGGCTGTTTCCAAACTCAGTTACTGAGCAGAGTCAGTGATTGAGACATTACAATTCTGATCAACTGGAAGAGGTTCCAAAAGTATCAGGCAGTAAGCTTTTAAACAACAAACTTTCCACTTTAAAATACGTTAAGCCACAGAAATACCATTTATTTCTATTTTGCAGGTTATTAGCAAATATAAACACTAAGTCTTACTTAGCATTGGCAAAGCCAAGTTTCAACATAAACTGTCAATTTAACACCTACTCACGTGGTATTATACTTCATTTGCCATAAATAGAAAGACCCAGAGATTGAAAACCACTTACTTCTTGTCTCACTCCTCCAGCTGTCATGAGTTGGTATTGACTTGTTTGTTTCCAGCAGGAATCCTGAGCTTGTTCGAGAGCCTGGTCTTTCTTGACTTGCTGACCTTACGTTGTCCAAGTGAAGTGGCACCCATTTCTGCTTGTTACCTTGAAAAGTTAATATATTACTTGTAATTCCAGTACTACCTGAGGTTTTAGCTCCTGAAATGATTCTGTGGAATTTTTCTTGCAGAACTAGTAACAGTTAATTTCAAAGCTTAAAAACTGGGAAAAGCTTAACACTGAAATTTTAAGATACAAAATAAAGGTGAGCTTTCTATTTAATGATTTTTTAATATAAGTTCCATTACCAAGAATTTATGGCTACATAACTGTTAAATACATACAGTAAATTCATGACTATATAATTTCACAACTTGTATCTGAAACTTAAAGATAAGAACTAACCTATCTAGCACTAAAATAAAGATTTCAATCACAAACCATAAACAAAATCCCTAAGAATTTAGCTGTGGTACTGTATTTCACCTTGAGATACTCAGATTGAATTCTTTTCATGTGTATCAACAATTATTAGCAAAGCTTTATTTTGTCATAGGCTGCCCTAAAGCCTCCACTAACCATTTCTTTAGTGATGACATTTGCTGTTCTGTATTTAACTGGTATTGTAGGCTTCATACCTTTGTAACCAAGAAATACAAGCAAATACATAAAAGTAGGGTTGAAAATGTGGGGAAAGAGGGAAACAAAAAAAAAAAAAAGGTTGTACCCTATGACTTTGAAAAAAATTAAAAGCAATCAAGAATATATGGGAAGATTAACAAACCTAAATAGCAAAGGTCTTTAGCATCTGAAGAAATACCAGCAGGGAAGCAAGAAACAAAAGCAACTGATGGCAGCATATCTTGAAACTGTCTCAGCTTTTTCTCCAGCCTACTGCAGTCTATTGATCAAATGAGATACAGGTTTGCTTTCTATTTTAAAAGTAACACATTGGATCAAAAGGAAATGAATAACCTGGTTTATTTTTCACATGATCACTTCAAGGTGTAAGCTAATAGTAAAACACAAAAATGTGTTAGTATATATAGTTCGCTATGGTTAGTTCTATCTAGTTATTACACACATACATATGAAGTTAAATTAACATAGTGCTATCTATTTAGGGTAATAAAGATATGAGACATAGTAATAGTTCGTACATCCATACTAGAATTTTCCATAAATCATCAGAGTTCCATGGACCTTCACTAGGACACAAGCATGTATTCCCCCAGAATCCCCATTTGACTAAGCAGAACAGTCCAAAAAAGAAAGGAAGCCTGTTTAAAGCTTCCTAGCAGAAAGCAATATATCCTATTATCACCTAGAAACTTCAAAACAGAAAAAGTTTCATTAAGTCATTCAACTGGAACTAATGTAACTGTACCAATGGTGACTTACTGCATTTAACATAGCACCCAAACTGACCTTTTTTCCTTTGGTTATTAGTCTGAGCTTCATCTTTGCTAGTTTTATCTCCCGGACCATTTGGCTTTGCCTCCTGCTTGTCCTTGATTCCATTATCACTTTTTGGATCAGATTTCTCCTCCTTTTCTCTTCTATTTGTTGGCTTCTTACTGTGACTTACAGTCTTGCACTGTAAGAGATGCTGGTAATTATTTCTGACAGTACAGCTGCTGACAGCAAAAGGTCTACATTTCCTTTACCTATTAAAATTCCTTTATTATGACCTGTTCTCAGTCTCTTCAGTAGGCTGAGTTTTAGGATCTGTTATTTTGTAAGGTCTCATTTGAAATAGTTCTATTTCCCACTAACTTGGCAAGAATATAAGAATAATTTTCAGACTAAGAAAGTTTCTGGTTTTTAACTGTTGATGTAGAATTGCAGAGTGCACAACAACCACATTTCAATACCTCAAAAAATAAGTTTATTATATAGGAAAGAAAGATTACTCACCCATACCAACTATTCAGACAGATTCTCTTTAAAAAGCTTTGCTTACAGAATACCCAGTGGTAAATCAGAAACTCCCATGATGCTCTACAATCTCAACAGCATGCCAAATATTCATGTAAATTATAAGGAACCACAGGTTTTGGCTCTGACAATTCTGTTCCACTAAATCAGAACATGAACCAGAAGATCTGAGGATGTGGAGGTGTATGATTACAGACTTATTTTTTCCCATATTAGAATATTGCATTTAGTGGGAACTGTGTGCCTTTGAGCAGAGCCGGCACCCTGCAGACCATTACTTCCTGGAAATCTCACAGAATAACCAGCTTCAAAGAAGGCCAAGTGAAATTTCAATACATGCTGGGGGATGAAGGGATTGAGAGCAGCCCGGTGGAAAAGAGCTTCATGAACAGCTGGACATGAGCTGTGTCCATGAGCTGTGTGCTTGCAGCCCAGAAAGCTAACCGTACGCTGGGCTGCATCAGAAGCAGTGTGACCAGCAGGTCAAGGGAGGTGATAACAAAGGATACTTACTTCATTGTTTGCTATTTCACTTGGTGTTGGCCAGTTTGTGATATCATCATGATATACCTCAGCCTGCAAAGATGACGAACAGTTTATACTACTTCCTAGACTTAGAGCTTTTAATATAGGGAAGGGAATATGCCAGTCATGACTCAGGTGGCCAGACTACCCTCTTGAGCAGATTTGTTTGAACTGAGAAATAAAACAGAAAATAAACACACAACTTCTGAAAATGGAACACGCTCAATTGTAGGAAGAGCTATTCATCACAGTTACACTCAAATCAAGGCCAAATACTGCCTAGCTTGCAATTAGCGTAACTGTCTAAAGAAAGCCTTCACAAGGAACACCTTAGGTGGGCACAGGCAAAATAACATAGGAAGCAAGCAAAATTTTCTACATTCTATTATAAAACAAATTAAGAGGGCATATGACTTAAGTGAAGGTAAAACAGTTGTCAAACTAAATGTTGTTTTACACATAGCTTCCTATGCCAGTTAAAGACACCTGTTGCTTAAAAGTCTTTTAAGTTTTTGAAAGACTTTTGAGCACAAATGAAAAGTGAGTGGCTGTACAAAACTTTAGAAACTTAGCTTTCCAATGAAAGGATCCAGCCTCTCCTGTTGTTACAACAGCACATAAAGAGCACAAATCACATAATATGCAGAAACGATTTCCAAACCCAATCCAGCATCACTTGTGCTCAAGTGGTGCTGGTTCTTTGCAGCCCCTTCACATTTTTATACAATCCCATTGCTTTTATGAACAAAACCACCTTTCCTTACCCTTTATACACACACCACTTAAGCACTCCTAACTTTAATATTTCCCTACTTTCCTCTTCAAAATGAACCGTTACCAAGGCAGAACATAGCACTTCTGGATTTACCTTCAGAAAACCTCATTATCTTTTCATTTTAGCACTATCAACTATTTACCATACTCAATACTTACATCCAGAAATACCCCTTTGAAAGTCTTTCATTTTCTTACTGCATTATCTGGCCAGTTCAGATTAATAGGTCAGATTAACTGGGTCTTCTAACACAACTGATGCAGTAACTCATAGCTGAATGGCCGTCTGGCAAATACAAACCTTGCTGAATTTCCTTGTCCTGGATTTCGCTGCTTTTGTAACTTTAGTGGAATTATGCAGTTCTGAAAAGGAAGGAAAATATTTTCAGGTGAAGAGTTACATGTTAAAAGGGTAAGGAAGGTTTACTAAGTCATTATGCAAGCATGAAAAAACCAAACACAGAAGCAAGTACATAATCACAAATTCCTAGTAATTCCCTTTTATAAGCGATTACTCAAATGCCACTTTAAATTCAGTCATATTGTTCGCCATCAATCCAAAACAATGGAAAAATAGATATAAGGAAAGGTGAAAAGAGAAAATTACTATAAAACCTACATCAAGGATAAAAAATTGTAATGCCCAAATTTCACACTGGGTATGTTTATGCTAACTATGAGTATTTGCAATGAAGCTGACACTCATACATTTTCAGAGCCATCTTGAGTAAAACCGAAAACTTTATGATTCCATCTGATCTCCTGAGCATGAGCCCATTATACTTCATAGAATCATAGAATCATTAGGGTTGGAAAAGACCTTCAGATCATCCACTTCCAAACCCCCCTGCCATAAGCAGGGACACCTCACACTAAACCATGCCACCGAAGGCTTCATCCAACCTGGCCTTGAACACTGCCAGGGATGGAGCACTCACAACCTCCCTGGCCAACCCATTCCAGTGCCTCACCACCCTCACAGGAAAGAATTTCTTCCTTAGATCCAATCTAAACCTCTCCTGTTTCAGTTTGAACCTGTTACCCCTTGTCCTGTCACTACAGTCCCTAATGAAAAGTCCCTCCCCAGCATCCCTATAGGCCCCCTTCAGATACTGGAAGGCTGCTATGAGGTCTCCACACAGCCTTCTCTTCTCCAGGCTGAACAGCCCCAACTTTCCCAGCCTGTCTTCGTATGGGAGATGCTCCAGTCCCCTGATCATCTTCATGGCCTCCTCTGGACTTGTTCCAACAGCTCCATGTCCTTTTTATGTTGAGGACACCAAAACTGCACATAATCCACCAGTAATGACTGGTAGAAATTAATGTAATGCTTGGAAATAACTCTCTCTCATATATGGCAACATTATTGGGCCTAATTATCTAAGATCAATAACCTCTACTGGAAAAAAAAAAAGTCTATTTAAGATTTACTATGTATTTTAATACAGGTGCAATTGCCCTTCCAGAAAACAATAAAACAAACCAAACACTAGTATCAAGCAATTTGCTTGGAGATTAAAATTGAGACAGAGAAAACTGCTTCTCCTGTTAAGGCCTTGCTTTGTTCTCCCAATGCCAAAGCATATTTTCCTATGGAGAAATAGACACAACCTTTCCTTGAAAATTCTTATTCAGGATTTTATTGTAACACAAGCTGAAAACGTTGAATGTGACTGAAACTACTAGTGTATTATTACTATTATCCTTTCATACAGGGATAACATCACCTCCTAAACCCTTATCTCTTTCACATCCAGTGACTAATCTTCCTTATCGCAGCTTCACACTGGGAACCCCACCCTCCCACCCTAGTGACTCTGAAAACCCTCTCTCTGCTTCCTGGAATATAGTGTCAACATCTGAAGCATAAATTTTTGCATACTTCATAGCTCACTGTAAATTAGATTAATTTTACTATTTACAACTTGCACATCACACAACATGTGAATTCAGTCAGTCCTGATCGGCCTTTGACCATCACCACACCATTTACCAGCAGAGATTTTTTTTCCTATCATAGAATAGTTCGGGTTGGAAAGGACCTTCAGATCATCCAGTTCCAACCCCTGCCATAGGAAGGGACACCTCACACTAAACCATGCCACCCAAGGCTTCATCCAACCTGGCCTTGAACACTGCCAGGGATGGAACTCACAGCCTCCCTGGCCAACCCATTCCAGTGCTTCACCACCCTCACAGCAAAGAATTTCTTCCCTATATCCAATCTAAACCTCCCCTGTTTAAGTTTTAACCCGTTACCCCTTGTCCTGTCACTAATGAAGAGTCCCTCCCAGCATCCCCATAGGGCCCCTTCAGATACTGGAAGGCTGCTATGAGGTCTCCACGCAGCCTTCTCTTCCCCAGGCTACAGTCCCATACAGATCTGCTTTTTAAAACTAAGACAAAATACCCTCCCCACGCTGCCTCTTCAACTGCATTTAGTCTGAGAGCTTTCAGAAACACGGTGCCGGTGTTACTATAATTCTTACCTGTCATTCAGCAGCAAACTGATTGCCCTTCACAAAACAAGACAAACAGTTGCAGAGGTGGAGTTGCAAACCAATTTGTAATTTTCTCCATCAAAACTGCCAATTATGTGAGCAGGTAACCGGACTGGCCATAGCATTTGTCCCGCAGCAGTCTGTAAACACACCTCTCTAGCTGTTCAATTACATTACTGAAGCCCTTTTTCCATCTCACAGCACTTTTACTTCAATTGCTGCTGAAGGACACTCTGCTGCTGAAGGACTATTCTGTGTGTCACCAGGGTATAGCAAGGGATTCAAACATAAGAGACTCAATGTCATTGTACTATCTTAGTCATGGGATATTATTCCAGGTGGCAGGAGAGGCTGAGTCAAGTAGAATGAGACCCAACGCGTTTTAAGGAATCTCTCTTATCTGTATGCAGTAATCCAAGGCTTGGAAGGTGCATTTGCACACTAAATGGAAAGAAAATTAATATTAGGCAATACACCGCCTAGTTGATGATGTCCTTTCTGAACTCAAAGGCCTGAGATCTCACAACACGCCATACTCACCTACCCCAAAAGAACTCCACAGGGCTTCTTGTTCTTCCAAAAGAGCCACGCTCAAACCCCAATTTAACTGATCTTTTCTAGGGGTAGTCATGTGGGAGCTGGGGTTTAGTGTGAAGCATGAAAGGGAAAATAAAACGAAGGGTGGGAGAGTAAAAGCACAGAATACCAGATCCCTTAAAATCTTACCCAGAGCACATCTGTTATGTTCTTATGAAGCGGCCTAATGCCACTGTTCATGCAAAATGCACTTTAGAGTGTGTTTAGATAAATGCTTTCCACTGGTGTTTGGTTTCAACATTACATAAAGGTGCTGAATACCCAGAAATGACATCTTTAATACCTTGCTCCTGCAGGACTCACCAAGCCCTTGCAAATAAACTGTTTCACTTGCTTTTCATACCAACCTAGCTGCATGGAAAGTGTTTATTCGGTCATAGGCTACAAGGTAACCTCTGCAGTAACTGCAAGTTGCCTTGATGAAGGAATTCAGTTATCTTCAGTAAGTTTACTTGGTGGGTTTCAGCTGAGTTTTGAGGTGGCAGGGGAAGAAAGCAAAATCAAGGATGAGGAAATTTAATAGCCCATTATCATCCTTCAATCACTGAGCTCCATCCAGTAAAGATGCAATTCCCATGAAAACAGAAATTAGTCTTCAAAGGCACTTTTATTATGGTTCTTCCAAGTCTCTTAATACGCCACATCCTAACAAGGGATGCTCTGCAGAAAGACAGGGATTTGCAAGCATGCCAAGTGCAGTACATCAAGACACACGGGATGACAAATCTGAACATTGGAAGAGGAATTTTGGATCCACCAGAACAGCAGCCATCCTCTAGGACAAAGCAACAGAGAAGGAAGAGCAGCCTGGATGCTGTGCAAAGATAAAACAGTTTGCACATAGAGATGTATCACCAAAGCAATTACTGATTACAAGACAAACTGAGTTTACAGCAGTTAATATTAGCAGTGTTTCAGAATGGATGAAGTTCTGCAAACGAACAGGCAGCAAGTTTTTTTGCGATAGAAGGGGAGGGATGATATTGCCAATTTCTTTTGAAAGCAGAGTCTGTTAATATAAAGGTGCAACACACTCCCATTTTGAAGCAAACATGGTTTATGCTGTAAGGATGGCTAGGAAGTGTTCAAGTTTAATATTTACTTGGACTCTATGTGTATTTCCTTCAGTGAAAGGAACTTCACAGAAATACCATGAGGCAAATGAAATCACGCAGCAGAACAGCTCTTGAAAACTTCGGTGGAACCTGTTTGTTGAACTTGTACACCATTTTCCTGTCAATGCTCAATTTGAAATTTCATTGTGTAATTCATTTTTAAACAAGCTATATAAATTGTTTCAAGAAATAAATGTGAAACTCTTGCAAGTGTGACAAAACAATCCCTTGAAGCATATAATGATTTGAATCTAGTGCATGGATTTAGGTCCAAGACTCTGGGAAATAAGAAGAACAGCAACTATGTTAAGATCTTTCCTACAATCGTTCTAGCATTTTAGAAGAAAACTACAGTAGACTGATCTTTTTGACATGATGTGACCAACTAACCAAGGCAGTGAGCTACGGCACCTGCATCCTTCTACCTATTTACATTTAAAACCAGTCAGTTTTTCAACAAAACACGCAATAGGGGGAAAAAAATTCCCAACACAATTGATTAATCATTATAGGATTTATTTTCCTTATCTCATTTTGTATCTGGCTGCTCCACAGAAACCTGCAACCCCTGTGACTGTTTCTACAAAAGCTTTCATGGTCTGAAGGGAGCACATGCTCCAGTACAGCAAGCCAGCACTGTGTTCAAGACTCAAGGCAGCAGGGTGGATTTCTCTCTAAAAAAGGTCTCCAGTTCAGAAACAACCCAGCCAACTCCATACGAAATTACATGTGTTTATATAAACTACATGCTGTTATATACAATGAAAATACACACAGCACATTAGTAAAGGTAATGGTTTTAATCTCTTCAGGGTTGGGGGTAATTGTCAATGTTGTACCCTTCAATAATTCTTCAGGTAATGTTTAAAAGCTGCTATTATAAAACATTCAGCGAGTTCAGAAGAGCTAACCTTAGATACACCAAAAAAAAAGATCATAATCAGTTCATTTACCAATCTACTAATCAAAAGCTTGCTATTCCTATTAACACAGCATTTACTAAACTGTACTTTTACAACCTGCTTTGCTAACAGACTAAAGCAGATTAATTTATACCATAGCAATACAGTGAACTGGTTGTGCTACCAAAATACCAATCAGGCAAAAAGCATTCTTTGATAGCCAGAAATAAATGCAAAGAAGACAGACAAACTGAGCACAATGTAAGAGGCTGAAGCATATAGTTCATTAACTACATCAATCAAGCACACTAGGAAACAAATCTGCTTCAACTACTTCAGCAACACAGGCATTTTGCTTCGCTGAGTACTTTCATAAGCTTCAAGAACAAGTTTTGACTAATTATCTAATGAATCATTGGAGACCCACATCAACTACACAAATCACATGAAAGCTAAAGAACCTGGCATTCAGATTCCCTTTTGCAGCCTTAAAACAAGGGTAGCACTTCAGGGTTCATCAAACAAATAGGTAGGAGAACTCATAATAAAATTAATTCAACATCTGTATCCTGGGGAAACTGTTTATATGGAGAAAGGGTAAACTAGCCTCTCCTGAGACAGGCCCAGCTCTGAGGGGCAGTGGAATTAAAGCAAAGCTCGGAGTAAAGACAGGGAATACAGGGCTAACACCAGGCTGGTTGGCAGCTTCCATACAGACACATCTTGTAGGCTCAATTAAAAACATAAAGCTTATCTTGTTACCTTGTAAAAAACTTATCTACAAGATTCTACAGGACTTCTTCCTTGCAACTGTTCCTCTTCTCTTACTCACAGAGCTTCAACTTGAAGAAGTGAAGGCTTCCTGCAACATACTAGCTGGGAGCTACAGGGGAAGGAAGACACATTGGCAGAAGTACGTTTTATAGCTTGAAAGGCCTGTGCTGAAGTGAACTCCCTGTGTCCACAGTCACTGGGAATAGAAAGAAGCCTATTAATTTCACTAGCAATTTTACACAGCTACGAGCCTTTCTCCATCAGTTAAATGCAGATTAGAACGTGTAATTAGATTAGGATGTAGCTGTATAATTCTGAAATTATTCTGCTTAAAAGGAAAGCTTAATAAAAGGCTTAGCCAGGAACACCGAACTGTGGTAACAAGCAAAACATTAAAAACTCAAATATGTTGATGTTAAGCGTTGCGTTTACTGTAACACAATTAAAATCTACTAACACATCAGAGACAAAAATACAACTGGTTACAGTAGCAATGCTTTAACTGAATTCCTTCACCAAGAACTGTAAGCCCTTCACAATGCTTTTTTACCTTCTAGTGTCAGGTGACATTGACAGTTCCTTCCCTGGCAAGAGTCAGGTTTGCCTCCATGATAAACTAACGCCACACTAAACTGGAAGTGGAAAGGTGACAGACTGGGGTCAATTCTCTCAAGTGTGTAGCTATCACTGAACGTTCCACACATGCACGTCTCGGGAAGTTTTCAACAAATTAAGCCAGGATCAACAAGTTGAACAGGATTCAGTCACTACTTTGATGTGAGATTCTTTTACATTTTATTACCCTCTTTAAGGATAGTTTTACATTCCATCCTAGTAGTATTTCTGCTCATCTACTTATTATTTCACATGAGTAATTTCCATACTATTACATTCATATGGGCCTACTGTGACTTACTTTGCTTTGCCAATGTGCAATTAGTTACTTCAAAATACATCTCTCCTTGCAGATGGAGACACATGGCAGTTCCTTCCTTCAAACAGCCAGGGAGGATCAGCTGCTTTGTCTTTTATGAGGGAAAGCGCAGTGGCTCCTTCACAGTGGTTTTGGTGATGGCCAAACCAAAACACACACCCTGATACGTGTTCTTCACCAATGCCCTTACCAGCAACAGTGAGTCCCATATTTGCTCAAATACACACCTGCTACTGAAAAAGATATTTTGGTACAACTACTCAGGTTAGTATTAATTCGATAAATGGTAAACTCAACTTCTAAGCAGAAAAAAACCCAAACTGTGAGTTGTCTGAAATCATCAAATCAAGCATGTAACGTGCACAGGGTGTTAACTCAAGTGCCTCCTTTCTCCTCCTTCTTTCCACAACTATTTGTGTGTACTACCTTAAGTGGAAAAGTAAACTTTACAGAAGGTGAAGCACAAGAAGGTGATAATGCAATAAAAGAAGCTTTCCCAATGCTTCTGATGTACCATTATTATTACTGCCACAGCAAGGCAAATGAGTGACAAACTCTCTTTCATGCTCGGACAAGACCACAAGCTGCTGCCCAGCAAGCCGGATTGTAGGAGCTATGCATAAATAGGCATTTATGAGTGCGTCAGTACACACAAACAAAACAGCTGAGATGATAAAGATGGCTATGTCTGTTGCCAAAAGATTTGATCTTCAGCTAAGTAGAGATTTTGTGGTCTGGAGAACTCCTCTGCTTGCATGACCTGTACACTTGAAACTATAAATTATATATTTCTCTTTGTGAAGGAAGTACATACTTAATTCAAGGATAAAAGTGACTGTGAGATCACCAAAAGGTTTGTCAGGTGCCTTCAGAAGAAAGTGCTGAGATTGAAATTCTTGGGAGACACAGATGGAAATACGTATTGTGAGATCAGTGGTTTGCTTCCAGCCAAGAACAATACTCCAAGAAGCTGTTAACTTCTAGGAACTCTGTGCTAGCCTAAGTATAATGCCTTGCAATTTCAGGTCAGGTTTTCGATGACCAGCTTTGTAAAGCCATCTGCCTGTTTATTTGCTACAAAGCCTCTAAAGTTGTATTATCTTACATGTAGTGATGAATGGCCAGAAAATTACACCACAGTTACTCTCACTTCATCTCTTTCCGCATAAACAGCTTAGATACTGACAGCCAAGCAAACTGACTGCTTTTGTTAACATTTAAAGCCTCCACAATCCAAACGTTCTGGAAAGCAAAACCAAGTAACGACTCGTACAGAGGGCCTTATTATATAATTAGGCAAAAAAAGACCTGCGGTAAAGCAAACGGGGTTTAGCAATATCTCTAGAGAACAAGTGAGACAGGCAGCTTACCAGCCCTGTTCGCTGCTATCAGAGCCCGGCGCCATGCACGGCTCGCCGGAGATCACCAGTTCCCGTTCCCCCCACGTCCCCAAGCTGGGGCTGACCGCTCTCAGCTCCAGTAAGCTCGCAGGAGCACAGCAGCTCCCGAACTCAAACAGAGCCCCGTGTCCTCCCGCGGGTCAGGCGAAGGCGGCGCCCGGACCCACCTCCCGTCGTTCGCTGCCCTCCTCTGCCCATGTATGTCAAAAGCCCAAGCGCCAGGCGCGTACCGCCGGCCGATCCGCGCCGGGCCCCGCTGCGGCCGCCCGAGCACCGGGGACGAACACGCGCGTTTCATTTCTGGGGATGCCCCACGAAACGAAAGCCAAATACAACCCCGAACCAGAGAGCCGCCACCACACGCCGGCCTGCACCCGGCCCGCCGCCGCTGCCACCATGCCGACCCCCGGCCCGGCCACCACACCTGGGTCCTGTGGGACGAGCGGTCCGTCCGCCACGGGCGGTGAGGGGCTGCTCCGCGCGTCTTTGCGCTTCGTCCACGGGTTCTCCTTGGGCGGCGGGGCTTCCTCCACCGGCCGCCGCCGGCCGCCCTCCTCGGCGGCCTCCTCCCCTTGTGGCGAGCTGGCGTCCGGCCGCTGGGGCAGCTCCGGTTCCCGGGGCCGGCCGCCCGCCGGGCCGTCTTCCTCAGCGCGGCCGACGGGCGCCGCCGACACCTGCGCCGCGGACATGCCCTGCCGCCCGCCGCGAGGGGCCGCCAGCCGGGGCGGCCGCGGGGAAGCCGAGCCGGGGGGCCCGCCTCCTCTCCTCGCCACCGCCCCACCCCGCCCCGCCAGCCGGGGCTCCATGCGATCCCCTGTTAGCTCGCCGTGCCGGGCCGTGCCGTGCCGAGCCGAGCCGGGCCCGAAGGGCGCCTGCTGCCCGCGTCCCTTCAGCCGCTCATTCAACCACCGCTTCCCTCCCGTCAGCGCGACCCCTTCCGTCGGCAGCCGTTGGGCCGGGGGAAGGAGCGAGGGGCCTCGCGGCCCGCGTGCAGCGGAGCGCGCTGGCGGCCGCCGCCGCCGCAGCAGGAGGCAGGCGGAGGAGAGGGGCGGGGCTTGGCGGCACTCCTGTGCTTTTATGACCTCGCGGCGGCCGCGTTCGAGCACCCCCCACGCCCGCGGAAGCGGCGGGCGGCCCCGCTTCTACCGCAGTAACGGCGGCGCCGAGGGACTCCCGCTGAGCCGGGCGGCGCGGCCTTGAGACCCCCGCGACCTCGGCCAGCAACGGGCCCCGTCCCGAGCGCGCAGTAAAGAGCTTGCGCTAACCAAAGAGAGGAAATCGCTCCACGCAGGTGCCCGAGCAACTACGGTGCCAAGCGGGAAGTCACCTCAAGGCACTCAGACCCAAGCCTACGGGTATAGCCTGTGCCTGGAAACGCAAAAACACAAGCTAACCGACTAATAGCTAAAAAAATAAATACAGAAGTCACCCAACAGCTGCTTGCAAGTGAAGACATGTTGGTTTTGAAAGCCTCGGTAGAGTCAGTGGTAATTTTAATATCAAGCTTTCTTTGAAACTGGCTGCTTGGGGGGAAGGCTGCGATGAAGCCCTGTGAAGACCGAAGCTAGCACACAACGAGAAAGCTGCCCTGTTTCTGCTCTCCATTGCAGACATACCTACTCAAGGATGGTGTGAGCTCCCAAGTAATGCTCACTAGGAGTTTCCTGTCTTCCCCGTACTTATGCAACACGATGGGGGGCTCCAAGCTGCAAGTCGATGATCTTTAAGGTCCCTTCCAACCCAAACCGTTCAAACGAAACACAGGGGGAGGATGAGCATGCCTTGTTGAAGCAAAGCGGACTTCTCCAGTTCAGCACTTCCAGTAGCACAGCCTGGAGAACATGTTCAACAGGCACATGACAACACCCTTGTGTCCTAGTAACGAGGAAATTGCCATCATCTAAGCACTGCAACAGACACGAACCCTCACTATCACACCATGGGTCCTCTGCCTTTCCACTTCCTGCCAAAAACCTCCCAGAAATCATATAACACCTTGTAATAGTGCTTGCACACACTTGTTGGATTCACAAGGAGGTTCTGCATTTCTGCCACTGCATCACCACATAAGCACTATGGTCCCAGAATGAGGAAAGCCGCTGCACCATGCACTCAGCCACCCTTCCTGCAACCTTCTACTGCTCCTGCAATTTTCCTTGATTGCACCTTAAGCCATCTTTTCCTCTCTCAGCTCCGAAGAACAGAGGACATCAAGCACTTCAGATTGTCACAGTGCGGCTGGTGGATGCCTCCTGTCCAAGCAGAGTGCCAGTTAGTGAGTTGAGCTCAGATCACCTGGTGGAAGCTCAACTCTACCTCAAAGAACAACCCTGGAAATGCTTGCTGCTTTATTCAAGCTACTAGGAAATTAATGACCTTTTGTGGTAAGGGCTTGAAATTAAAATATCTACCACAATTGTTATGCTACCATCAGCTAACCACATAGATACTTTAATGCATGTTTCTGTAACTGCAGATTTAAGCTTCAAACATTGGAAATACGTGAGGAATTTCTCTTTCTAATAAATAGAGGGGGGGGAATATCACTAATACTTCCAAGTGCTTTTTGTTAAAAAGTCACACTTATTCTTTCTCATTTTGTATTTACACCAAGAGAAAGGTGTAAACGATTAAAGCAAATCTTCAAACTCATAGAAGCATTTTTCTTTGCAACGGGGAACTTCATTTTTTTCCAGATGCAATTGATTTACTAATCAAGGACACATCAATTGCAGTGACAAATCTATGACAAAAGAGTTCTTAGTGAATAATTCTGACTGTGGAAAAAAGCCAGTATCCGTATATGTTTACATCTGCTTTCCTGGAAACAGGAATATCAATCACAATATCTGTTTCAAACAACTTTCACATCTTTTACATAGTTTTCCATGTCAGACTCAGAAGTTAAGCACGGGTTAGTGTGTTCTGAAAGTACAGGGGCCCTACCTACGCCACTGTTAAAATGGGGATTAACCCCCTGTTTCCTTCTTTTCGCGTATGAGTGTTAGCAGATAAGGAAGCAGACACAGGCCAGTTGGGACTTGAGGAACACCGCAATGCTGCAGTGCAGGAACCTGAACAGACCAGGAACAGAAGCAAGAAACTGATTATAAAAGTATGCTGGGGCAAACCCCCCTCCCAAAAAACCAACCCCAGAACCACAGTAAAGGTGACAGCTTGGGAAGTCTTTGTACATACTTGTTTTGCTAACTTTGTGGAGTAGAAGGCTTACTGTATACTTCACTAGGCAGGCTGGACCTGGAGAGTATGTACAAAGCTTCTACACTTGCCCTAACCAGTATCACTTTGTCCACTCTGTATCAATGCTCTTGTTACTTTCTAGAAGGGCAAGTGGGACTTCCTTGGCACAGGGTTTTAAATAGTGATGCTTGAAAAGGCAGCTCATTTACACTACACCAAACCAAGAGAGTATCAAGAGTTAGGAGCAGCTTTACATTTTAATGCTGGTGTTTTATCTTGTGTAGACGTGTACCAGGAAACACTGTAAACTACAGGATTGCATAATGTAGTAGGATTTTACTCATGGCAGTTTTTCATAAGGAGTTACAGACTATAGGGACCTTTTTCAATGCTGTGTAACTTATCATTACAGCCGAGCTGACATACAACCTGACAGCTCAAGATAAAGAAGCTTCCTTGTCCAGCCAACTGCAATTCAGATCAACGTTTTAAAAGAGTTACACAAGACAGAAGCAGTTAACAGAAATAAAAAATAGTATCAACTGCCTCAAAATGTTAGCAGCTGCTAAGCAAAAAAATAGCATTCCAAGGCTCCAGGGATTTTCACTTTCTAATCTTAAAAAGCATCTATATGCATAGGATGGTAGAAGGGTTTAGGTTGGAAGGGACATTAAAGTTGATCTGGTTCCAACCCATTAAAACAGGCAGGGACACCTTACATTAGACCAGGTTGCAGAAAGCCCCATCCAACCTGGCCTTGAACACTGCCAGGGATGAGACATGACATGCAACAGGAAAGACTCCACTCCTCCATGTACTCGTACCTTTCTGCAGTGATCTATCCTTGCTAAATAAAGAAAGAAATTGCTGACTAGTCACTTTTGAGGAGCATATTTTTCAGATTGAGATAAAAAAAACCACAAAAGGTTCTATTTGACACTGAATGGACACGTTCTGTTCTGGATGGTGATCAGCACTTAAGTGCCAGGAGAGAAACATGTAAACAAAACACTAAAACTACCTGGGTTACTCACAGGTAACACATCAGACCTAACCTCGCACTCTGTCCTATGCCCTTCCTTTCAAATGTAGACAAAATGCACTACCCGCTCCATTTGTCCATTTGCACAGAGGTGTTACCACAGCCTTCACTTTTCAGACAGCATAGCTGAGCTCCAAAATAAAACTGATCCTCAAAGATGCAGCTGCCAGTAACATTCACAGCTATCTGTTCAAAGCAGCCTTTCAGCTCGCATGTGATACTCCCTTTCCTGTGGATGTCTCTCAGCAGCAGCACTCAAAAATCCGACCACCACCGTCCCACTTTGCAAGAGCAACCACCAGCAGCAAGGGTCATGTTTTCAGCTACTGCTGGACAATTGTACACTACGCTCTGAGCTTACTGTGATGCAAGGCACCCCTTCTTGGAGCACAGCAGCAAGCAGGAAGATGTACAGATTTGAGACCCTTTTGAAAGCAGAA
Organism: Agapornis roseicollis; assembly: GCA_002631895.1. NCBI lineage: Eukaryota > Metazoa > Chordata > Aves > Psittaciformes > Psittacidae > Agapornis > Agapornis roseicollis. Next base: position 191,192 of record NDXB01012731.1, on the reverse strand, counting down.
GGAGTTTAAATAAATCTGGGAAATTCCAGCAGAAATGAAGCCACTGAAAAGTACAAATGTGGAATGACAATGGTATCTTAATTAGATTCTCTTTATTAGGCATGGCATGTAGAAAAACATGACAGCAGTATCATTGCTTGTTATGTGAAGCTTATCTTGTACTGTAGATTAACTCCTCTTCTTGTGCTACACGGTACTAGTAGGAATAAAAAGGATTACAGGCTGACAGTGAGCTGCATTCTGAATGCCTGTTAATCAGAAAGACAAAAAAAAAACAACCCACACCTGGTTTGTTGGTTTGGTTTTGTTTTTTTTTTAATTGAAAACCATTCAAACAAAAATGATCAAGGGCAGTTTTACAATGAATTCAAGACATACAGGATGGCTTACCTGCTCTTTGGATTTAGTGCACAAACCTCATTCCAACATTTTTCTCATGCAATTGCTGCATTAAAAATGACACTCTCATTCAACATCAAAGTGGATTAACTATTATGTTTTCTTAGGATTTAATCTTACAATCTGGTTTAAAAAGTCAATTTTCCAAAGGTTAAAAACATTTACGCAGCAATATTCCCCCCTTCCCAGACCAGCTAAAAGCTTCCCGTGTCTTATAACTGCAGGAATAGATCATAGAGCTCATTTTTCCCTTTTTGTTATTCTGAGAAATTTCTTCAATGCTCCTTACTGGGCTTTCATATTTGGCAACATTACTTCAGTCACATAATGAAGTGTGATTTCTCATTCTTCTCAGAGACTAGTTTTTCACTACTTATCCCAAAAGACACTCCCAACAAGCAGGAGTTGCCTTAGCATAAATCTGGTTCTGTGAATTGCACGCCCTTTTGGCAATTGTTGGTAGTATCATCACAACACTAACCTCAGGATGTCAAGTTCCCATCAGTTGTGTAATTCCTAGTATTGTGCGCTTGGAAAATATTTGCTTTGCATGTTATACTTTTGCAGCATAGAGAAGTTGATGTTTTTTGTGCTTACTCCTCTCCTTACAAAATCTATCTTTTCCTCCTATCCATGCCTTTCCCTTGCCATCAGTAATCTCCTTTTCTCATAGCTGCAACAGAAGAAGAACATAAAGCACACAAATACATTTACAATGTTAGATCTAAACAAGCTGGTGAACAGCAGACAATGGTCTTGTAAAACACCATTAATAGATGAATGAGCTTGTAAAACATAAACCCCACAAATCTTTTAGTATAGTATTCTTTGGTTTTAAATCTGTAAGCTTCCTTACATTTGATTCCTTCCAACATTGTTTTACTATATTTAAATGTGCTGGTCACTTCACACTTGCTCATAATATATATAAAACCCAAAAATGTGTAAAGAAATTATGAAAGAAACACTTGAAAGAAGCAACTTAACTTCCAACAGAATGTGACGACTTCTGCATTTTCAGTGTGTTAAATGATTTGGGTTATTACAAATTGTTGCAGTTCGGTTTTACCTGAACTTATCTGATCTTCGAGTGAATCATGTTTTCTTCCCAGACACTAGTCCTGTCTGCCAGACTAATATTCAAGAGAATATATTTATGCAAACTGAGTTTTGCTTGCTTCATACTTTGCCTATTAAAAACCCTTACGCTAATAACAGAAATCAATGAACTGCTTTGATTTGAAAGGTGTGGGAGCACATCCCCCCAAAAATGGCTACATCTTTCTGTTTCTGTGCAACTGGTCATTACAGTATTAAAATTAACATTGAAGTGTTTCAGTTTGCAACTTCTCTGCAAACTAGCTTTAAAAGAATGTTACAGGAGATTACCATGAAATAAGATGTGACAGCTGAGGCATGACAACCTTCCATTCTACTGTAATTTGTTGGCACTTTTGATCCCCAAAGGATGAAACAACAGACTTTGGATTTTATTAAATATAATACTTCTTTTAATTTCCCACCCAATTAAAAAGAAGTGTTGAAAAATAAGGAGCTAACTTAACCATTTGGATAACCCTCAGTCTCACGTGCATGTTTAATGTTATTGTGAAACTGTATTTTGCAATTCAGCACTGAGTACACTTTAAAAAGGACCTAAAACCCAGGTCTTTGTAGCACCGTGTAATCTGTTGCTGACATTACTGCTTAGAATCAGACTCTTTGTGCCACTGGCTCTGACTAAAAAATACTGTATTTTATTTCCTCTCGTGTTCTAAACGAAAAAAAAAAAATCCAGAAGAACAAGTTCATGTTCTCCAACCAAATGCATGTGAACAATTAATTATTAGACACTCCATTTCCACTTGTTTCGGTCTTGTGTAACTGTTCAACAAACATGATTCTTCCAAATGGCGCCATTTAATTCAGTGGCAGAAAAACCTCAAACTCATTGAATGAAAATACCTCTCTCTTGTTCTTCACTGAATTCTGAAAGTCTCTTTTTGCTACCTTTTCTATTAGAGCTCATTTTCCATTTGTAATAGAGAAAATCAGTGACAAACACAAGAGGCTGAGTGCTGGCAAAGCCATTCTACAACACAATCGGGATAGCAAGGAGACAAGGAAGCAAGAAGTACCTGCAACAAACCAGAAAAATACTGAACGCAAGATTGCACCTTGGCCCAACAGCAAATTTTACATTCTTTCAATACTTAGAGTGGTCTGTTTCAACGGATACACAATCCAGAATTTATTCAGAATTAAAGGAACACACAATGTGATTAAACATAAAGTACATGAATCACTCAGGCACTAACAAATACTGCCATTTGTTTTTCATGGGGAAAGCTGAAGCAAGCGTGTCAGAATGGTATCTGTTTGAAATGGCATTAGTGCTGGTACTTCACCACTTTTGATAATTGTTACCTAAACCGGTCAAAACCAGTGATGATCTACTCGATGTTGCAAGAGGTTTCTTTCCCAAATATGAGTTCCAGTAAGTGGGAGATCAGTTTGAAGACATTATGAAGATGTTTAAACTGCATATTTCTGAAGAAAGCGGTCAAACGCATCATAAATTGCTTGTCTAAAACAAGGAGAAAAAGAAGATAATTTGGGAACTGGCAGATACAAGTTGTGCATTTCCATATACTTACTAATGCATTTACAAAGCTATCATCACAATTTTGAAACAGCATTCAATAAGAATGAGATATTAAGTAACCTTTTCTCCTTCACTTCTGTAAACATATTTAAGTTTTGGAATGAGCAGAACTCTTTACCAACTTTAACACATGTGCAAATGTTAATAGATTTGGAGTTTTCCACTCAAACATGTCAGAAGATGGGTGAGACACATGCATAACTTATAATTTCTGAGCAAATAAGGCTCATAGCATTAAGCTAGTGGTTAGCATACCTTGACCCAGTAGATTGCTATTCCTTTTTGTTGTTGGTTAGACCTCCTAAATGGGATGTACAGCCTTACTAATTCCTTATATTTTAAAATTAACAGCACAACTATTTACTAAATTCAGACCTGATAACTTGGTCTTCAAAGCACTAGTTGATATTTATTACTTTAGAATAACTACAGACTTGCTTGTAGAAAAAAAAAAAAAAGGTCTCCAAATTCTGGGTTTAAGCTTTCAATTATTGTTAAACTTCCCTGTTTATCTTACCTGAAGAGTCCTTGCTTGAAGAGGTAGGCACTGACATGACCTCCATCCAGATACCTAATTTCACATCCAGGCCAGATTTCTTGAAGACTGCGCACCCCAGTTCGAGGAATATATGCATCCTCTTTTGCTTGTACAACTATGATTAAACTTGGGTCAACTGGAACTAAAGAAAAAACAAATCAAAACTGAATTAATCACAGGTAAGAAACAGAAACATCAGCTGAGATTTCTGTTGTAAAAGTGCTATGTCTGAAAAATTGAAATGATTCTCAGCTTTAATAAAATTGTATTTTCTGAGGTCTCCAGTGGAATTTATCTGTTTTCTGGTATTACAGTACACTCCCTCATCAGTAGAGGCCATCGACAGAAAAACTAACTCATCAATCCCTTTCCCTTCCTTAGAGCAGACAATTTCAGCAGTCTTTGGAAAATGATACGAGAATTGTCTTTCCTCTTTATCAACAAAACTCTACTGCAATCAGATGAGTTCCCTCAGATTTTGTTTTCAGCAAAAAAGAACTAAGAGACACCCGAAATTCAATAAAGTAGGAGCTCCATGTGATTTCTTTTTTCCTCAAGGAAAAGAAAAAAAGACAACTTTTAACATGAGAGGACAAAGTACAGTGTGTATTCACTTTCTTTTCTGCTTCGTACATGTTTTAGTTAAAACATAAAACTCCCAACCTATTATTGTATATCTACATATTTATTACTCATAACCAGAATTGCACTAATCCTACTACTAACAGGAATAACAATAAAATGATGCTGAGAAAAATAACACAAAAATGAATTTGAACACAGCGCAGTTCTCTCTTCACAAAGAATATATGTGGTATGATAAATGAGGGGTCACAAATAATTTAGACCCTCTCCTTTCATGTGTATCAGATCACATATAGAGGATACGCAATGCTAAGATAGATTCTAGTTTTCCATTCAATATTCCATGGAATCTGACTGCTAGGCAGATTTTCTGAAGCTCTTCTCTTGACACACTCCAAGGATACTCTGGTAGGGAATGCAATGTCTCCCAGAGCATGGAGAGATCCAGGAGACAAGTGACACAAAGGACTACATCACTTGGACAAGTGCATTGGGATCACAGCTCCTCTTAAGTTTCAAGAGAGGCCAATGCTTTAGCTAAGTGATACATTGATAAGTGTCTAGATAAACAGGAATGTTTGTACTTAGAATTAAGGTTTACAGGGTTTCTTCTGTCTACTGAAATAACGTTTAAAGCTTTAAGGAAAGCACTTACCTGGTATCTGTCACAAAGCATCCCTGGCTAGCAGTGATGTGGGACATTGTCCAAATCAAGAAATTGTCCAAATCAAGAAATCTGTGCTCGTGCAGAAATATTTGGGTATTTGTTTTTAAAAAATAACATTTACCAGTGGAGTATCGAATGCCAGAATTAAAAAGAGGTAGCACAGGGTCTCAGTATCAAGAATGTTTTGACAATCAAAGACAGCTCTGTCAGAAACATGTCTGAAGCCAAAGTATGTTTCTAGGGCATGTTGAAGGGCCCTCACACCAGCAAAACCCTTTCAGTCAGCAACAGGAAGAAATCACTTGTTTGCATTGCCTGCAAGGGGGCCATCAAAAGGGATTTGTCCCAGCCATAAGGAAACCCAGGTTCATGAGATTTAAGGGTTGCTGGGCTACAGCTCCCTCTATGGCTGTCTTGGGAAACACAATATTCACTAGGCTGCATAGCCCCATAGGAACCTCTGTGTATTTTTACAAGTCACAGTTGTCTAATCAAAGCTTGGTTCTCACCTTTTAGGGTACTTTCTAGCTGAAATCAGTAACAGATTCCTGCTTTATGAGATTTACTTGAATGTATTAGGAGATTAGCTACCTCTAGATATTACTCACATCACACAGATTTTTTTACTCTTAAAGAATAAAAATGTGCACTAACTCATCTGAAAATAGCAACTGCAATGCAGTGAGTAAAGGTATTGCAAGGCAACTTTTAAATTCACTTTATCATTAGTTGGCCATTAAGAATAAACAGAAAAACAATTAGGAAATGGAGTGGTAAAGAGCTGCTACTGAACAACTCTCAACATACTCTTCTATTTCAGCTAAATTTCCAGCAGAACGAAGTAAATACCTTTCTTCCATCATGTTATTAATTTTTCCAAACTGCACATTAAAAGAAATAAATACACACCTGAGAAGTTAGCTACATGGGTACATTCATCCATTACTCCTTTCATGAACCTTAAGGATTCTCTCTGTAAAGTGTCACTCTTTCTCCTTTTATTTATCCTGTGTTCTTGTGAGCTGGTTAAGTTTTTATTGCTATTGCTACTGGTTGAAAATGTTTGATTTATGCACTGCATTTTAGGAGCATCTTGTGCTAAGAGTCTTTCTGCTGAGGCACTTAGAGTACTTGTGGTAAAGTTGTGAACAGCTTCTTTAGATACGGTTTTGCTTGAGGAATCAAGGTTGAACATTCTTGAAGTCATGTCCACATCCGCCAGACCGTCCACACTGTTGGGGAAGTTTTTAACAAAGTCTTGTCCCATCTTGAAGGAATCTGTCTAAACAAAGACAACCGGTCATTATTCGTTGAGGGTTTCCCCTTTAAAACAGTTGGTTAATCTTATTTTTAACATTAATTCAATATCCAAAAAAAAGGAAAAAAAATTATATATAAACAGTACTGTTCACAGTTATTTCCAGCACTAAATCCTTATCATTATGACCTCTTGATAATTTCATTCTACCTTGCTGTCAGCTTAAAAAATGAATTCATACATAATAGTTTATTATACAAATGTTTGGTTTTAATTCTATATTAAACTCTGAATTTATAATTGCATTCATTTAAGCTTAAATTTCTGGGCAATAAACATATGTGACCAGGTCTAATGTTAGGTTTAGGACTGAAAAATCTACCGTCTCTAACCACTAGGAAGACACAAGCTGCACATCTTTCAAGTATTTCATTTTTGTCTGCTCCATCTGTGTTCCTGGAGTGCATTTTACTTAAAATGGCAAGTGCTTAAGTAACCATCTCCAACCCAGCCCCTCTTCTCCAGTCATAAGATATCTGAAAAAGGACTGTCACAAAGCTAAGAATCTTGGGAAAAGTGATTTATCAGAATTGGCTAGAAGACATTGTTACAACATACAAGCAATTCTCAAAAAGTTATCACTCCGATCTAAAAGAGCCATGAAGCAACAAAATTCCCCTTGGGAAAAGCCTTTCAACCCTAGTCAAAAAGAGCCACGAAGAAAGCAAGAACTAATATGGAGACAATAAATTATCTTTCGTAAGGAGGAAGTAGCTGATTACAAAGCTCTCGCCCTCATGTGTATCCTAAATGCTTGTGCATTCAAAGTCTAAAGCTGAGGGAGGGCTAACATCACCCATAAAAACAGGAATAGAGAGACCTAGAAAAGTAACTTAATGTTGCTATACATTAAAAATATTCTACAGCATTGAATATCTGGAAGCAGTTGCTTCAAAGGGCAATAAATCATGTTTTAATGCTTACATGCCAGGCTATTGGTTTTCCAGACTATAAAGCCAGTTACTGGGAAATGCTATCTACAGTGTCAATGCTTTGATTAAGTTAATTTTATGTTGCAGATTACACTACATGTAGTCACAGGAAAAGACTTGTAGCAATGTCTACACTTAACACACATTATACACACAAAACATTAACTTCTGGTTTTCAGAAGGTTTTCCTTCAAAGATTAAATTTATCAAAGGCTTGCTTCCTTATGTTGTTTCCTTATGGAAACAACAGGCAAACATGGTTTAGTTAACAACTGGCTACTTTTACTGAAAGTAAAAAGAAGTGACATTTGTAAGATTAGCAGTACTAGCCAATAGGGAAAATAAACTCTACTTACTCCGCAGTATTCAAGCATTTGAATGATTTCTTCTTCATAAACAGTTTGTGTAAAATATTGTTTCTCCAGCTCTCTCCAGTTCACCGCCTTGCTCAGCACACCCTGAGATGATAAACACAAGTGCCTGATCCACAAGGAAAACCCAGAGATCATTCTCAATGATATTCAGACGAAACTGATCTGCTCCTCTCTGGGACTTGATTTTTCCAGTGGAATTCTGCCCGAGTTTCCAGACAACCCTTAGATATATTGTGATTCAATCATAACCACTTATTACAACATAGGACATGGAAACCTACCAACCTTCAAAAAAACAAGCAACAACAAAAACAAACAAAATGGGGAGGGGGTGATAGAAGGCAGAGAACAGTCCAACGTAGAGGTTACACACATCAAGACTGTGCTAAACCCATGATGGGTATCAAAGCCAGTTTCTTCATTCACCTACCCCAGCAGCAGCAGTGACAACAGGATACCACTCATGGTAGTAGTAGCCTTGTTACACAACTATATAAGCCAGGCTTGGAACAGAAGGAAACATCCTGGGCTGCATCAAAAGGAACGTGACCAGCAGGTCAAAGGAGGTGATCCTGCCCCTCCTCTCTGCTTTGGTGAGACCTCACTTGGAGCATTGTGTGCAGTTCTGGTGTCCTCAACATAAGAAGGACATGGAGCTGTTGGAACAAGTCCAGAGGAGGGCCATGGATCAGGGGA
>NDXB01012731.1:170315-182922 GCA_002631895.1 Agapornis roseicollis | reverse complement strand
CTTCCAGTATCTGAAGGGGGCCTATAGGGATGCTGAGGAGGAACTCTTCATTAGGGACTGTAGTGACAGGACAAGGGGTAACGGGTTCAAACTTAAACAGGAGAGGTTTAGATTGGATCTAAGGAAGAAATTCTTTCCTGTGAGGGTGGTGAGGCACTGGAATGGGTTGGCCAGGGAGGTTGTGAGTGCTCCATCCCTGGCAGTGTTCAAGGCCAGGTTGGACAGAGCCTTGGGTGACATGATTTAGTGTGAGGTGTCCCTGCCCATGGCAGGGGGGTTGGAACTAGATGATGTTGAGGTCATTTCCAAGCCTAACTATTCTATGATTCTATGTTTTCATGGCTTGCTTCCTCAGTACCTCATAATTCAAAGCAGGATTCTAATCACTGTCCAACAAACCAGCCTCAGCCGCTCATTTGGTACCCACTCATTTTGGACCCACTGAAGTAGCTCCAAACTACCTTCCTTATCATGTGTTGTATACCCTGAGCAGGAAGGGTGGGTTTTGCCACAAGTTGCTAATAGAGGCCGAAGGGTGACTAAATGCCCTAACTGAAAAGGTAAATGTAGCCAAGCCAAACTTCTTAACTTACGTATCTGATTGCATTCTAGCATATGAACAAAAATACGTGTTAATTACCGTAGTAAAGACTGCAGAAGCTGTTGACCAAGAAAGACATGGAATCAGTGGCAATGGTTTAGGCCAGTTTGTCACTGCCAGTGAAGCCATCTAGAATCAAAGGCACTTGTTACATATTTTAATATAGAATTCACAATATGGTAAAAAGTACTCTTTTACCTTCGATTTATTTGTTTCTACAGTATCAAACAAATACACAGTGCCAAAGCAAAACAGCAAAACAGAGCTATGTTGTTTTAATATGCTTTGTACCTATGTCGCACAGACCAATGATTATCTGTAAAGACACAAGCAGTAATATTTTAACTTTGATTAGTCTTTCAAGCATCTTACTAAGACACTGCTGTTTTAGTTTGAATATGCACAGTGTGATACACGAAATCTTAACCACTTCACCACAGAAATCTTCTTGTGACCAATTGAGGAAAACAACACCAAACTGACACCAAAAGTCACCTCAATTACAACACGACTACAAACAGGAGGTATTTCACACAGTGCATTCAAACACAGAAGTTTAAGCAAGAAGGATGGAGGAAAAGGAGAACTATCAATTGCTCAGTACACTTTCTTTCAGAAAATACCTCTCCACCCTCTCCCTGTGGAAAATACCATCATTATAGCTTCTATTCTTATTAAGCCTGCCGCCAGGAGATAGCTGACAAAGGACTCCATGAGGATTATACCAATTCAGCACCACAGAACATGAGAATTTGCAACATTTTTTTTCTCACAACTCTATTTATTTTTAAATACTTCTGAGGGGAGCACTATAACCAAATATTTCTGTATGCTAAATGATCAAATGAGAAGTTAAAACAAGAATTACTGAACAGGAAATATAAAAGCTTACATGTCCTCCCATGGATATCCCAGTCATCCCTAGTGGTCCATAGCCTTCTCTCTCTAGCCAGTGCAAAAGAGCTGCCGACTCTAGAACAAGAGCTCCTCCCATCACGAACAGGTCTGAGACATTTTTTAAACATGATCGTCTTTTCTCCCAAGAAAAGGAAAATACAGCATTTATTTTCTAAGTTAGATTTCGACAGTTCTCATCACTCTATATACATACTTTTACACAAAGCCTTTTTACAATCCCAGAGAACTTTGGAGCTCAACTTTGATTCAGCAGGACAAAAAAAGCAAGTCCCGATTCTCTGGCACTTGTACATTTTCATCTAAGTGAGGACTAGAAACAAGGCACCTGCTAAGCTTCTAACATAGTATCACTGATAGCCTGGTCTTCTAGAAACAGATATTACCAACATTAGAATTTCACTAGTAGTACTCTTCTGTCCTGTAAAGCTGTAACAGATCTTTCAGAAGTGGAATCAAAGTGATACTGTCCTAGACTACCCTCACACATCTCATTTGCAAAAACATTTCTTTTTCCTTTTTCTTTCTATTATTTACTTGTTTTACATCATTAAAAAATTGCACACAACACTTGAAGACCAATCAGTATGTCAGCTTTGGAAGCACTCATCAGTGTCACTGTAAGACTGAAACTGTGAAGTGGGAAGTTTGTCACGGTACTGAGAAATTCATGTAGGGTACTGCAAAGCATTAAAACACAGAAGAAACAAGCAAAAAAAGGTAGAAAGCTATTCAGCTGAACCATCAGAGGCACTAAAAAGTGTGGGGGGGGGCAAGTGTTTTACAGAGCAATTAACACACCTCTAATTTGGGGAAGGGAGCTGTGTATTTTCAGTATCACACAGGTTACAAAAGGCTACCTGCTTCTTCTGCCAGCATGCAATCACATTTGAGACACCCTGAAGCGCAAGGACAAAGCTTACTGTGCAAGCCACAGAAATGAACTGCGCTGCTGCAGGCCAGTATTTATAAGCTAATGTAATTCTTTCCTCCAGCTTTGTTACCAGATTCTTCAGTTCCCTCCAGCTGCTATATTTATTAGTTACAAGCATATTGACTAAGCCTAAACTGCTGCTCTGCAACCTTGTACCAAAGAGTAACAACTGCTGGTCCGGGTATTAGACTGAGCACTCCCCTCTCAAAGAACCCTCCTCTACATCATGCATATACCAAGTCCTCAAGCTGGACAACTGAGAACTGAGTCAGAAATATCCCCACCAAAATACTTAGTTTATCCTTCTACATCAAACTCTCAGTAACTGGAGAAAAACCACCAATGGATGCATTCCAAAACACAATCTCCTGTCACTTTCCTATAATCTTCCACTTCTAAATGCAATAATAAGTACATGTTTAAGCAGTTTTCCTACCAAAAAAGCAATTTTATAACAATTATCTTAATTGGTTTCTGAAATCTGCAACTGCTTTGAAAAAGAAACAATTTTTAAATTGATTTTTTTTCCCTTTAAAGTATTTTTTTAAGGTTTTGGATTCGGGAAATCCAAATAAAACCTAGAAAATCTAAAATGCTGTAGTATGAGACAGTGCTCCAGGTCAAGTCCTAATAGAAAGGAGAGGTTTAAAAATAAATCACCTTCCATGCATCTACTCATGTTAATGTCCAAGTTAGGATTAAAAAGGATTAAAACACCAATTCACATCTCGACTTTCAGAAATACTGGTTGACTAATACCGCAGCTTTGCCTCAGACACATACCCTGCTGAATTCTGTTAATACTGCACTGCTTCAGAAAACGTGAAAAGCAAAAAACCAGGACCACCTAATTCGGCTTCTGAATTCATATTTAAGAAACTGAGGAAGCAAGTCCTGTAAAATACTGAACATTGCACAGTTTCCACTGCTTAGCAAGCAAGCAACACTACATTTATTTACATGTCTGACTGCAAGTCTTTAAAATACCTTGGAAAAGCAAAATCTTAGCAATTATAACAGGGAAATACACTACCCGCACAAAGCTTATCCACAGCTGTCTGTATTATAATTGCAGTATTCGTACATGTATGGTTGTGAACAGGAAAATAAATGGGTACTTGCATTGCACACATTTCAATAAACTGGGGCGTGCATTCACACGACTTGCTTCATCTCACCCTACACTGAACGCTCACCTGGTGCCAACTTCCTTGATCACTGTGATCTCGTAACACAAGAAATAACAAAGCAGTCTAGCAGAGGGTAGACAATTTCACATTAGCAGGTTACAAGCACTCCATGCTTGGGACATTTCTTTTCTCAATAAATTATCAAAGTTTATACTACTTTGAGCCTCTTGAAGGAAAAAAGAAAGGTGGCATTTCAAAAGGATAGCAGCTATGAATGTAACAGTAATACTTACAATTGATCCTTAGGTTTTCTACAGCCATGTAGAGGACTCAAGTTAAAGAAAGTAAAAAGTTTCTACATAAAAATTGGCAATTAAATAAACACACAAAAAATAAATCACATACACAAATAGAACAGATTAATTAAAATTTGGAACTGAAATCCCAAACATTTAACTGGACCTTACATGTAGTTTAATGATGTCGTTTGTAATGCAAGGTTTGACTTTTGTTGGGTATATGGGTAGGAGAAAAGTGTAACGAGGCATCCTATTTAATAAACCTGAATAGCAGTATGATAGAACTTACTGATGAGTTGATGACAGGACAGAAATTCACCTTTGTTTTGTTTAAATCCCCTCCAATCTTAAATGGTAGCAGCAAGTTTTCCAAAAGTCCCTGAGGTACCAAGGGGCTGCATTTGAGAAGGGAAGGCCAGAGAGGCAACCTTCTTTCCTGTCAACACATCCAAAAGTCACACAGGATGATGCTGAATGAAGGCACAGTTTTCACTCTGTCATGGCTAAAGGGATCATACCAGTACTTTGATCAGTACCTGGATTCATACCAGGACTTTAATGTCAAAGACATGTGAAAAATGTCAAAAATCAGAAAAGCAGTACTTGGTGTAAAAGCAGTGAATTGTATTAACTCTGCCCCACAACATGTTTTCGCAATACATTGCTCTTTGCTTCTGTCCACTTGAGAAGTCCACTGGAAATCAATCCACAAAGCAGATATTATACCAATGTCATAAGTCTTCTGCCTTCCAGCGAGAATAGAATAACTATGGTGCTTTCCACAGAAGGATATAATACGGGTTTTCTAGCAATAGGGAAGCCATACAGGCTTCTTTAATCATTGGGCGTGCCATTAATGTGCGTCTCCTCCAGAAGTGCTAAAGATAAGATGCACAAACATATATTAAGATAAAATCTGAATCTGAAGTTACTCAATAACAATCAATTTTATATCTTGCATACTCACATGATCTCCAGTGCCTGCTAAATGAATGCACACAGGTCTGTGCTTGCTGTTCCATCTTCTGGGTATGATGAACTGAAATCTGTGAGAAACAAATACCTATTTTAGCAAAGTAAGTATATCTATTTACAAGCTATGCCACAGAAATTAATCTAAAACAAAACCAAAAAAGACAATAAAATATGAAGAATTATATTGCTGAATCTCTGGCAGTTTCCCTGCATGGGTTAGAAACACAAACACATACAACAAAGAAAGGAATCCAAAAGTAAAACAGAGTAAATCCCAAGCAAGAAAAGGACCCAAGCTGCAAGATCATGTCCTTAAAAAAAGACCACTACCTCATCGTCACTCTTTAAATTTCGCAGACTGGAGAAATGGAACTTCAGATGAGGAGCAGCCTAAACAAGTATGACTACATACATTTGTATGTACCAACATACAAATAATGAAGCTATTCTATACACAACAACAATTACTCAACCAACATCTGCTGCTGCTACTCAGGTCACTGACACTAACTCCTGGGCAGGGGAGAAATCACTTCTGAGCCACTAGCGTTTCTCCCACAAGATGGAGCACTCTTACCTACAAATGTGTTACACTTTGGGAAAAATTATTCACAGGATGCACAACGATCATAAGGGAAATTTGCAGAGCATTTCAAAGCTGTAACAATACTGTACAATGCAACAGCATAACTTGTCTACAAAGTGTAAGGGAACATATATAAAGAAACAATCAATATACTATGTTTTCCAGTATAGTACTAATTCATCCAACAATGTTAAGAGACAGTTTCTTTCTGACATTCCTTAGTGTTACTTGTTTGACTGCACATAAAACCACCAACCAGCAGTACTGATAAAATTGACAATGCCAGTATCAACCTGCACTGACAAACTTCTATGTTTTAACATTGAAGTTACTAAGCAAAGCTTGGGGAGAAAAAAAATCAGCACAAAAGTTTAGCTCAAAATGAAAAGCAAACAGAAATTATGCTTGCTTTTCTTCTGGTTATTTCGGATAATCCAGCTTTCTGGGTACCTTTGTGCACATTATTTGTATTCAGTGTATACAGAAAGCTGTAATTGTTCCTTCAAGTATATTATGACAGGCTTCTTTCAAGTAAACAGCTTCTCCTGCTTCGTATAAAACAAAGAACTAATGTCCTTCATTTCCAGCATCATGCTCATTTGGAATAAAAAACCAAACCAGAAACAAACAACCAAATTATTTAAAAAACCCAGGGTATTCCAAAGCTTTGTGCAATATGATTTCTACACAAAAAAAATACGTACTTTACAGGGGATTTTTAACTTATTTACATAGCGATTAAGCTATCACATGTACTTATTGCAATATGATTTCTACACCAAAAAAATACGTACTTTACAGGGGATTTTTAACTTATTTACATAGCGATTAAGCTATCACATGTACTTATTGCAATATGATTTCTACACCAAAAAAATACGTACTTTACAGGGGATTTTTAACTTATTTACATAGCGATTAAGCTATCACATGTACTTATTTTCACTTTTGAGATCAAAATCTATTCCAACATGTTAGTACAAAAACCAGCTTGAAATCTTTTACAGAGAATTTGTATCATAATAAATTAGCTTCACAATAAAACTAGTTACAGTCCATTCTTATTTTGCTATAGTAGTTTCAGAAAGGAAATAGCACTTGGTTTCTCTCACCTTGCTATAAGAGATTCAACTGGCAGGATACCTGGGACATAATGAGCCAATGGGGAAACAAAGTGCCCCTCAAGGATTTTACAGTCAGATTGCTCCTCAACCTACAGAGAAAATGGGATGATAGCATATGTAGAGAGTTTAACTTACCCTGAAAGCCAATTTCTTAAAACAGACAAATTTGTTATAGGATAAAAATAGACTGAAAATCTGTAATACTGTCCCATTTTAAATAACTTTCGTAACACACATTAAGTTTACAGCATTTTTTGAGTTTTGAGATCCGACACCCCACACCTCAATTATTGTATTACTGAGGAACAAATAAAACAGGAACTGTATAACCATTGCTCTATTCTCTCAGTTTCATTCTCCTCCAGCAGCCAACATAACTGCTCATTCTTCCATCCCTTCCAAGCCCATTTCACTTCTTTGCCATTGCCTCCCAATTCTATCCACAGCAGATCAATTAAAAAAGTCAAAGCAACAAACTGTTTAAAGCTTTCAGCTTTCCACAGCCTTGACCAGGAATACATTTATCTGACTTTAGAACTACTATTAATTTCTGTCCCCTATGCACACTTTCTAGATTTAATTCAGACATCAGGAAAACATAGATTCACACAATATTAAGATTCAATTCTATAAAAGCAGCCTGGTAAGTATTAAGTTAATTTCACCTTTATGTACCATCAGGAAAATAACTTTGGTTAAACTGCATCACATCTTGCTTGTAAGTACCTTGTCAATGAACACTGGGTAATCTTTTGAAACCAGCGTCTGGCATTTTTCTCTGTTTCCAATAATCTTTCTGAATTCAAATATTCTGTTGAAAGGAAACAAGTAGAGAAGATTCAACTTTTAATCTAAAAAAAAGAGAAGATACATGTATGAAATTTCAGGAGCCAAAGTAAAGCACAAATAAAATTTAAGCAGCCAGTTTTGCATTTACAGATCAATCAGTTACCAAAGGGTAGGTATATAAGAATGGTTTTCAGTTAAAAAAAACCCAAAACCCAAACAATTCAGATATATTGCTTATGGTTGCACAGCTCTTAAACAATATTTTACACCTGATACGTTGAAAAGTTATGTAATGTTTCAGCCAAAGTAAGAAATAGCTCAGCTGCCCACACCAAAGTATTGTTGCCAATACAACGGTCTGAGATCTAGCTGGAAACAAGGTTCAAGCAGGACTCAGGGAAGCTCATGAATGACAAAAACTGGAGGGTAACGTTGATAGTTGGAAGGTAAGGCTACCATTAAATGCCACCTGGGTAAGCTGGAGGAACAGGTCAACAAACATCCTAAGGTTGAATGATTAAATGGCAAAGACTTGCACCTAGGACGGAACAGCACCATGCAACAATATAGGATGGGAACTTCCCAGCTCTACAGAAAAACACATAGGGTTTCTGGTGGACAGCCAGCTGAACGTGAGCTAGCAGTGCACCTCTGCAGCTGGGAAGACCAACAGTATACACTGCATTCAGCAAGAGAGCAGCCAGTAGGCTGAGAGAATAGGGTTTGCATTGCCTGGGGAACAGGTTAATGGGGAAATCTGGTTGCTTTCTTCTGCTATTTATATGGGCCGCAGAGTCTTCCAGAAAAAATGAAGTGAGGCTCTCCTCACAGTTACACAGCGAGAGGACAAGAGGCAATGGCTGTGCATTACAACATAGGAAATTCCTACCGGAACAGAGTAAGATTTTATTCACAGTGTTCAAGCACCAGAAAAGGTGCCCAGGGAAACTATAAATAATCTCCATCCTCAAGGGACTTATTTTTTATGTAAATCAAATGAATGCAGTGCCAACTGACTTGAGTCAGCTAAGAAGTTAGCTTTGTTCTGAATAGGGATTTGGACTAGATGCCCTCAAGATGGCCCCTCAACCTAAATACTCTATACTAAGAATAGTTTGCTTGTTCTTTTGATTGTAAATAGACACAACAATGTTACCTGTCCAACTAAAACGCCATATTTGGATGGAAAGTACAGAACAATAGTATAACAGGAAAGATCTTTTCACCTTCCCAATACAGAGAAAACCAAACCAAAATGAGGGAAAAAAAATCCAGTTTACCACCCCATCAAAAATAGCTCCTACTACATTGCCTTTGCTTTTCTTACACAGAACAGGAAGTGCATTAAGTATTTCTGAGAAAATAAGGGCAAACATGTAAGACCTGAGTGTGGAGGTAAACTAAACACAGACATGTTCTGTTTCACACTCAATCTTCCAAAAATACTGCATTCATGTATTTCCTCTGCAGTTAGGATCCTGAAGGCTAAATCTTGCACATGTTAGAGGAATTTCAGCTCTTGTCAGTAAGTCATGGATAAAGCATTAGGACATCAACAGTCATCACATCAAGGGTGTGCACACAAAACTTTGGATTACATGTAGGCAGGGCAGCCTGTAATATCAGTCAATCTCAGCTGATGCTTGAAGAGTAAGAAATGAAATGATTTATTCTAATGGAGCCTCACAGCAATCACTTAAGAAAGGGAAAGAATGCTGACACTGTTTCTGGCATGCATACAGGGAGTATTGCTGCCTCCTCCCACTAGCCAGTGTGAGGAGTTGGGAGGAGGTGGTATTCTTCCTTCTTCACGTGAATCCAAACTGTTGGGGAACAGCTTATTTCTTCCCATTCAGGAACAATACATAGAACAAATTCTTCTTCCATTTCCCAGCTCAGCTGGCCAGCAAGCCTGCCTCATGTTTCCCCCACTCCTTTTGATCTCATGTGAGAGGCTTCCCCCCTTTTTATGAAAAACGAATAGCCAATACCATTATTACTACCAGCGATGCCTCCTTACTTCTGTTTGACACGAGTGTGAGTACGTTTATGGAAGCCTTGCCTAGAATTACAATAGCTAAAAGTAGAATTAGCCAGAAGTTTCCCTACATAGATAGTAATTCTGTTGGGGGACAAACAGCATGGAGGTGTTAAACTTCATGTCTCACCAAGAACCTAAAAGATTTTAAGAGAGGGCTTTGATAACACTGAAATGTGCCATTTCAGATACACGCACATGTAACATAATACAGAAAGGCTGCCATAAAAAACACCCCACATTTTTTGCTTATTCCAATAACAGTAAACATTTTAAAAATCCAGCATTCTTATTTTGCAGAAAAGTCTGCTACTAAGAGAAAAATCAACTAAAGAGACACATAAAGCAGTTCAAGTGCCATTTCAAGATGAGATGTTTCACTTGGACTTAAAAACAAATAATCTCCCACATAACTTCACTGCTATCCACAGGGAACAAAATTTCATTTCACTTTTAAAAATTTTCTTTATTGATTTTCAAATACATAACAAATAGCTTATTAAAAGAAAATTTATCATTTCCTATTTAAATCTTATGTGATACATAGTACATATTGTTCAGTCACTTAATATTTGAACTTAAGAAATGCACATGCACAACTTCCAGGTTTTACTCTTAATAATAACTAATAAAAATCAATTAATATTTAAAAATTAAGAACTAACTTCCTTTTTTTTCTTTTCCTTATTTTCAAGAAATCTAAAAAGAACAAGTTTACTACTTTGGGCTACAAGAGAAACTTCTGTTTGCATCTTACACTTGTAAAGCTCATTGCTGTTACTATGAAGTCAAAAAAAAAGCTTATTATATATGCATAAGTGAATAATCAAACTGGACACACACATTCTCTCAAGAAGAACCTTTTAAAACGGGAACATTGAGCAAACCACTCAAAGACTTCTTTTAAGACCAGTTTCTCCCTTCAAATGGAAACAAATAGTTTTCCAAACAGAACAAACTTTAAGAGTTTTGTTTGTTTTTAAAAACAGGACAGTAACAACTGCTGATACTTCAAGGGTGGGTTAGGGTTTTTTTAATAAGAAGTACCGTTTATGCTGTTATTTCTTAACAAGTCACCTTTTCAGATCCTCTGGCTTTCCCCATCCTCTGATGAAAAGTTTAGTGAGGAGAAGCTTTCTGTACAAGACATCTAATTTACTTACACCCATTAGCAGGACATCTAGAAAAAAAGAGCAAATGAAAACAAGGCAGTTAAAAGGGTTGAGTGGCAAGTTCCTTGACTGTAACACAGAGTAGGTTCCTATTCTGTTGTCTCTACTAATGAAAAGCCATACCATTTTATTCCAAGGAAGTTATCCTTGATCTTCAAGTCAATTATTTTCATGTTAAATGAAACAAGTGCAGGTAATACAAACTCCAGGTGGGTTTTTTTGTTTGTTAGCCTGGGGTTTTTTGTTGTTTTTTCATTTTTTAGGAAAATGGAATTTAGGACTAGGGTTTTAACATGCCTAATTTAGGCGGAAATTTATTAAGTAACTAATGAGAAGCCAAATGAAGAGGCACAGAAGATCACAGAACTACATCTTCAACCAGTCCTAAAGTCAACCTGTACTTTAATTGAACTGATAAAACTAAGAGTGGCATTGATCTCTCTGCCCTGTCAATATAGCAGCAACAGCACAAACTTTTCAGTCAACACAAGGCTTTCACAAACATATCTCAGAAAGGAAGCTTGAAATAATATTTAAACAATTAGAAGACTAGATCTCTGGCTATGTAATTATTCATTGATAAAAAAAGAAGAAAGAAAAAAAAAGTACTGATGCAGAGAAAGCTTATTTTTGTAAGCTTGTCTTTGTTGGAGTCTTAAACATATATCCTAACCTTTATTTTACTCATTCCTTTCCAAATTTCACCAACTCATTCCTTATGGTTTTGAAAGCGATACTCCCATTTCCATCAGGGAAGGAATCACACCATCAAAATCCTTGCCAGTGTAATTTCTCTCTTAGCAAATACACTAGCCTGAGTATAGCTAAAGGAAACAAGATTTTAGACAAGTTGAGCATAATTTTAAAGCAATACTTACTGAAGTAAACAGGGAGCCACTATTGTGCTTTTCCAATGGGGGGAGTGGGGTGGAGGTGGGAGTGGGAAGAGAATTTGAATTTGGTTTCTTGCTTAGCAGAATACAGGTGATTCAGCTAAAAAAAAAAAGCCTCCAAGGTCTGTGTACACCTAAGAAAATAACAGATTTAATGATCAATGGTTAGCAAGTTCCCTTCAACTATTTTCTAGGATTTCCAGATCTCTCCATACTAAACAGACTAAACTTCATCACCCTCCAAACCAGGGTTTGGTTTGTTTTTTTTTTTTTTTTTTTCATTTTAATCCAAAATTCATTTATTCTGTGACACTTTAACATGGTCATTCTTAAAATACACTTGTCTGAATATAACAAATAAAAATTGTGGTCAGATTAACAAATACATTTATTTGCACTTCTAAAAAGCCAATGCTTAAAGTGTTTTTCCATATATTGATTCTTAACACCTATAATAAGTTATTACCAAAACAGAAATTATAGACAATTTAAGGTACATCAATACTAGAACAAGCATTCTAGAAAGCCACCATGGTTCTATATGCTGTCACCAAGGGGCAGAAATAAATACCTGAAACCATCAGAGAGTCAAAGTGGGCACCTCGTATTTTAACACGAGTTTGTACTCCACCAGTTGCAAACAGCTGACTCTGTCAGCTTATTATTCTGACCCATACCTGCTTGGTCTAATAGAATCACAACTTCAATACAGTCTTTTTCCTTGCTCGCTCTGGAGATATCCATTGACCACAAATGCTGTTGGGCTGACAGATGGGAAGTGTTTGCAGGGTCCCTCCTCTGCTTTTTGGAGCAGGGGGACAGCTTGGCATTTTCCTGGTGCCTGAAGAGAACTGGGGGGGAGAGACAGGGACAGTAATACAGAGCAGACCCTCTACGGGGCTGGGAAAACAGTTCAGAATGAGTACACATGAGTAAATTGGTGCTGTCAAAAATATACTGAAACTGGGTTTGCATTTCTATTGGTACACTGCTTACCAGTAACAGTGAAAAGAAATATGAATGAATGCTTTGATGCTTAACAAAGCAGATTTGTATGCTTTGTTAGTTGGTTTTTGTTTTGGTTTTTTGTTTGTTTTGTTGTGGGTTTTTTTTTTTTTTCCAATCCTCTTCAAAGTAAAAGCCAAATAAAA
>NDXB01012731.1:0-170195 GCA_002631895.1 Agapornis roseicollis | reverse complement strand
TTTTGTTGTGGTTTTTTTTTTTTTTTCCAATCCTCTTCAAAGTAAAAGCCAAATAAAAGAGAAACACGAAGATGTTGATTTTGCTGGGAGTTCAAAAGCTGGCCTGATGAACTCTCTCTATTGCACCAAGAGCATGCCAAAATAAGTTTCTAAGCAAATCCAGTATATTTAAATGCAAGATTGACTGGAATAAAGAGTTGTCTCACCCTGTGAGTATTCTAGCTCATTGATCGAATAAAGACTCCAAGGTAATTCAGGATATTTCAATTAATCATATCAAAGATTATACCACTACTGGAAAGTGCACAGGAAACACTAAACAAAAACTAATATTTCAAGTACATGAAGTATGTTGTATAGAACTTCTCAGAAATATTACTGAGATAAACAAAATGGGAGGATGAGCCCTATTTTTATCTTGGTAACAAAAGAGCCGGACATGCCCCAGTCACTGCCCATCAAGTGTCTACATGGATAGACAAATACAAATACTTTCACTGTCAGAAAAGGCAAATCCAGCTCTTGGAGGCTGAAGTTCTACAACTTCACAGTAGAAATGAAAAGTGTATTTCAGCAGTGAGAGTGTGAACTTGAGAAAAGAATTGGCAGAGCTTGCTTTGGAATAAGACCGGAGTTTGTTCCACAACTTGATTCCACAATGTGTCATGTCACCATCCCTTTGTAAGACAGGCCAACTGGAAACAGTGACCTAATAAAGATGCCACATAGTTGCAAAGCCCAAGATATAGTACCTGTGTTATGAAAATTTAATGATTATACTGCTAAAGCTGTAAGCTATACATAACTAAGTTGTGAATAGAAATTGTAACAGATAAAGGCACATTAAGATGTGCCACTAAAAATCCCCTACACTTTAATATAGTATTTAAAGACATGGAAACCTACAGATAAACTATACTTAGGCTCTTGCTCTAGGAAGAGTGTTCTGCTTTGCTTTCAGAATCCTTACACTGCATATTAATTACACACTTTTGGTGTGTTCACTTACTGCATACAAACAGACACATCATTCATCCAAAATCCAATACATAAAAAGTCAGCTGTTCCTTTTTACCCAATACCATGCCGGTTTGCTTACAAGAAAAACACCACCGGAAAGTACATAAAGACTTTATTAAGGGCCCAGAGTACTTCTATTCATGAATATAAACATTCAGCTCCCAACAAGCAAACAAGCTGAAAAAGCAAAGAAGGTATGTCTATTTTTGAAGGCCAATCCCTTAACTTCCCTGCCCCATTACTACTTCTTAAGAACCTTCTCCCAGTTAACGTTAGGTCATGCTTTATTTTTTCAATAGAAGAAAGACAAGAAACCACAACAATGCCACGCTGACAAGCCATAAACACGCCTCACAACAATCTCACCGGACAGTTACAGAGGAACCTGCGGATAAACAAAGGGGCCTAACCCAGAAGCGTTACACCGCCCGCCCGCTGAGCGGCTCCCAATCGCTGCCTACCTCCCGCCTTTAAATCTACCCGCCCTGTGCTCAGTTACGAGCGATGGGGAGGCCAACCCGAGCACCTCCTGGTCCGAAGTGCAGGGCTCAACAGCCGGCGCCCCGCCGGTACCCGTATATCTAGCTCACTGGCTGCTTGCGGAAACCCACTCAGGCCGCCGGGCCCTCAACAGCCCGTTAAAGCGTCGGGGACGCGGAGGCCGGCGCCCGCTCAGCGGCCCCCCCGGACACCGAGTCCGTCCCCCCGCGCCAGGACAGAGGTCGGTAACTCGCCGCGGGGCAGGGCCCCCTCAGCCAGCGGCTGACACGTACCGTACACGTACCCCATCCCCCGGGGTTGGGCAAAGCCGTGAGGGAAGCCCCGGGGGCGCACGGCTCCTCCTCGCCCTCAGCGGAGAGCCGCGCGGGCTGGCAGCCAGCCACCTTCCTCTTCCCTCCTACCCGAACCGCCCCACGAAGGTCACTCACCTGCGAGCCAGCGCTGCCGGCGCCGGGCACCACATGGGCGGGCGGGAAGGGAAAGGAAGAGGGAGAAGGACAAGGCTGGCCCCAGGCGCGGCCGGGTGAGAGAGGGCGGGCGGACGGGCGGGCGGGCACGTACGTACGTACGTACGTACGTACGCCCGCCCGCCCGCCTGCCTCTAAGGGGAGGCGTGCGCACGCACGGCTCTCAGCGGAAGCGCGCGTGCGCGCGCGTGACCAGCGCATAGCGACCCCTCCCGGCCTCGCCCCGCCCACCGTTGACGGCAGCGCCCCCTGACGGCGGAGACGCAAAGGTTGGCCGGGACGGGTCGTGAGGGGTACCGAGGGGTTTTGGAAGCGGCCGCACCTCGGTATGGCGGCCGCGGTGTCCGGTTCGGAGGTGGCTGCTGAGGGTCAGGAGCCTTTGCTGAGTCCCGGCGAGGCGGACGAGGAGGACAGCGGCAGGTAGGCGCTTGTTCGGTCCTGCGCCCTTCCTTTCTGAGGTGGTGAGGGGGCACCCCGCGGGTGCCTGGGGGAGCACCTGTGTGTGAGGAGTCCCTCTGCGTCCGGTGTGGGCGCTTTATCTCCGCCAGGAAAGCCCAAACCTGAGGGAAACCGCCGGTCCCGGGAGCTGGCATGGGGGGGCGAGGCCGGACCGCTGCGGGAGCACGGACACTTGTGCAGGTCGTCAGCCTGGAGCGGGACCGGGAGCGGCCGCTGCCACGGCGGGGCTGGTTCGGGCTGTTAGGAACCAACCGCAGTTGCTTGGGAAGTTTGTAATAAGCGTGAGACTCGGTTATTGTGGCTCTGAGTCTCGGTGTGCAATCGCGCTCTTCTTGTGTGGGCAGCAGGTGGTCGCTCCCGTCAGGAAAACAACAACAGGACCTTGAATGTTACACACGGGGGGTGGCTGCTGCCGCCGTCTTTGCTGAAGTGTTCTCGTACTTAGAGTACGCCGCCGGATTTAACCGAAATGTTGAAAGGAACCAAACATAGGATGGGTTTGACTGACTTCTCTCTGCGTGATGGGCAGTAAGAGAGCAAACTGTATTTCGAAACATCATTTATATGGTTCAAGTATACTTGAACCAAAACACTGACATTGTCTAGGCATTTCCGTACAAATCAGCTTTAAAATTGCACATATGCCTAAGTCTATGTAGGACCTATATAAACATGTTCATAAAACTGTGTTCAAGCATACGTAACCTAGGTCTGCATCTTTTGGACAGAGACTAATTTATTTAGGATCATTCAAAAGAAGTGAAGAAACATAAAATGTTCTTGCTTCTGGAAAACTTTATGGATTTTGGAAGGTGCTTAGGAATTTTAGGAAAACAACTTACTGCTCACCAACTGTGTGACTTTTGTTTTGCAGCCCTTAAAATCTTCAGCAATATCTTTTACACGCAGTTTTTACAGTGTATAAGTGTACAATGTAAAAGAATGGCCATACCATTTAGTCTAATTGATAGTGGTTCAGGATGGGCTTGTTTTTTTTTGCTTTAAAGTCATAGTTCTGAGAAGATGCCTAGGGTTTTATGGCTTGTGAAACTGTCCTGGGTTCAGCAGTTGCAGTCAAGTTTTTCTTCTCTTTAGTAGCTGTGTTTTGACTTAGCCCGGGAACAAGGCTGATAAGGCCGATGGTTTTGGTTGTTGCTGAGCGATGTTTGCCCTGACCAAGGACTTTGTGAGCCTCATGCTCTGCCAGGGAGGAGGGGGGGCCGGGAGGAAGGAGGGACAGAACCCAAACTGACCAAAGAGGTATTCCATACCTTGGCACGTCATGCCCGGGGGGTAACTGGGAGTTACCCGGAAGGAGGGGGAACTTCCCAGTGGGGCTCGTTTTTGGCGGGTGGTATCGTACCCTCTTCCCTTGTTTTCCTTGTTGTTATTATTACTGGTGATAGCAATAGTGATTTGTGTTATACCTTAGTGACTGGATTGCTGTTATCTCAACCCGTGGGAGTTGCACCCCTTCGGTTCTCCTCCCCCCACCCCTCCGGAAGCGGGGAGTAAGGAGGGGAGGGCAAGAAAGGGCATGCATGTGGTATCTCTGGTGCTCCAAACTGTCTTTACAAAGAGGTTGCAGAATTGAAGCTCTCTTTAGATAAAGATCTCTTTGTGGAACATTTGAATGCAGTGGTGCGTGACAGTGTTTCTATTGGTGTTTTATTGTCAATCTGGTATTTTTCAATGAAAAATAAGCCTGCTTCTAAAATATTTTTTTGGTATTCATTGCTATATGGAAGTCTATTCCTGCATGCCAATTCATACAATTGTGTTGAGAGGGTTGTGAAAAAATGTTTTCAGTATGCTGTAGGAACAACTAGAAGAGAATCTGATAATGATTTCTTTCTCTCTTGACTTTTGTTTCCAAAACAGGGATGTTGTGGAAACACACGAGCATTATAAGAGCAGGTGGCGATCCATCTGGATTATGTATCTTACTATGTTTCTCAGTAGTGTAGGTGAGTATACAGAGGTGGATTTCAATGTTATTTTCTTACTGTATTTCGGGTTGAAAATTACAGGGTT
Organism: Agapornis roseicollis; assembly: GCA_002631895.1. Lineage (NCBI taxonomy): Eukaryota > Metazoa > Chordata > Aves > Psittaciformes > Psittacidae > Agapornis > Agapornis roseicollis. Next base: position 165,714 of record NDXB01012731.1, on the reverse strand, counting down.
TCCTCGATTTCAAGTACATAGCATCCTTAATGATACTGTTCTTTTATAAGCTTAAAAAGGTGCATTTTCTGACTAACATTTAAGATAAGTATGGCATATTAAATCATTGTGTTATGGCTTTGTTATAGTTTGGGGTAAAATGTAGTGGCACAGAAAAATTATTGCTCAGTACCAAGCAGCACCTTTTATTATTTATTTAAAAGTGAATCCTCTAGGAAATGAAAATAGAAATAATGCTGAGTTCTTAAGATGTAAGATCTTTGTGGGAATGTATCTGTTTTGCAATGTGTATGAGAGCTTGTTCTCTCCTATGGGATTTTGCATCTTCACTGCAGAACATGCTACTGTCTCATTCCTAAAGAACTGACCCTAGAAACATGGCTTCAGTTGATTTTTGTCTTCTGGGGGTTTTCTGTGGGCTTAGAAATTATCTTAAAAGTAATAGGATACTTCAATGATTATTTTTTCAATTTGATGAATTACAGTTTCTTTTGTAAATTAATCTAAATATGTCAGTATATCAAGAAGTAATTTTTACTCTTGAGACATTGTTGTCTTTCCACTGGGAATCAAAATCCCATGCAGTTTGCTTGGCATTTCAGTATTCATTCCATAGGGACTCTTTTTGTTTAGTGTGTACACACCTATAAAATGTCCTTTTGTAAATAGTTTCTTCTGTTAAGAGGAATTATCACTCCTTAAAATAAGCATATAACACATTTTTTTTTCCAGGTGACAGACTCCTGCAAAGGTTTAGACTATTATGCACTTTAAGAGCAGAAGAATGAACCTGTAATTACTGTTTCAATAAAGGGAATTAGTGATAAACGTAACTAGTTAGTGATAAAAGTAACTTCAGATGTGTTTTTACTGCATTGCAGGTTTCTCTATTGTAATTATGTCTGTGTGGCCATACCTTCAAAAGGTTTGTATTTTTGTTTTTATTAATAAGAATAGAAAATTCCTTCTCAGAAAGTATGTAATCCAAAACTTGGCATTTTATTTAGGAAAAGAAATAGTAAAGGGAAGTGTGTGGTTATAAGAGGCTTTTATTTTACCATCCACTTTGACAGCTTTCCTTATTTCATGTAAAATCTGTCAGTTGATTTCCTGAATTGATAAAGGCACATCACAATCTGGAAATGTTTTTCAATGTAATTTCACTGGTTTTTTTGGACAGTGAATCAATAGAAATCCCTTTATATGAGTGTATTTATAGTGTTAAAATGTTCAGAAGGCTTGTTTGCATTTTGAAAAGGAAAAAGAAAAAGGGAAGCTGAAGGTAGCAGTTGCTCTGTAAATGTCAGATTGTTGCACACAGACCTTCTTGATATTTTTAACAGGGAATTGCCAATGTTCCTTGATAGTGTTTTAAGTTTGTTTGGGGTTTTTTATTCCCTCTTTGTTGCATTCTTGTTAAAAGGGGCATAAAAGGTGTCTAAAACTTTAATCTGTGCCAGGATTTTATTGCTCCTGGAATTGTAGAAGGCAGTTTCAAATGCAAATTTGGAATAACATATCCTGGGCAGGGTCCTAGAGGCTGGTGCTGAATTCTTGGAGAAGAAGAGAACATGCAACCTCACAGATCAGGACAGATTCGGGCACGTGCAGAGATTACTTCAGTGATTCCTTGCTCCTGGCATGTAAACTGCTTACTATACTGCTTATGTTTATGTGTACAATCTGTAACAGCAGCAGTGCTGTATGCAAACTACTTTGAGTTTCCTGCAAGTAAGCCATTTCCAGTCTCAGAAGCAAAGCACTTTTTACTGGGTTTATGCATTGCTGGAGACAGCCAAGGTTTTTTTTTCCTAGTCAAAACACTGCATGAAAACAACTGCCTCTGAGAGCTGGAGTGGTGTGTTTATATTAAACACTGCACAGTGCCATGCAGACACACTGACTCATTTGGCAATAGCTTAGGTTTGACGCTGCATTGCATAGTGCCATATATGTTCAGAATTATGGTGGAGAGTCTTAGATAGTTCAGGTAATGATTCTGAAACAGTTTTGTTGATCTTATAAAATACTGAAATACTTTATCCATAGCACTGACTAATTTGTTTCTGCAGATTGATCCAACAGCAGATGCAAGTTTCTTGGGCTGGATTATAGCTTCATATAGCATTGGCCAAATGGTTGCCTCTCCCCTCTTCGGCTTGTGGTCCAATTACAGGCCAAGGAGAGAACCTCTTGTCATTTCTACTGCTATTTCAGTAGCTGCTAACTGCCTTTATGCCTACGTCCATGTTCCTCATTCACATAACAGATACTACATGTTGGCTGCACGTGCTCTAGTGGGGTTTGGAGCAGGTAACCACAGCACAATTTACATTTCTGAAAATTCTTGAATCCTATGTCTTGTGTAAGGTAGTTAATGTTGTATTTTAGTACCAGGTTTACCACTGTGAATGCTACCATATTACTTGAAGCAAAGAGTCAACCAACATTACTTTATAATAAAATTGTATAATTGTGCAGTTGTGTGTGAATACCAGAGGGAGTGCTGGGTTTTATGTTTTTGCAGAATGAGAACATAACTTTGTATTTACATGAACACTTTCTTGGTTGTTTGTTTTTTTTAAGGAAATGTGGCTGTAGTTCGATCATATATTGCAGGTGCCACTTCTCTTACGGAAAGAACAAGTACCATGGCCAATACCAGTGCCTGTCAAGCAGTTGGCTTCATATTAGGACCAGGTAAAGCATCTCTTCTTTTCTCACTTCTAATACCTTTTAGGATGAAATTGGGCATTGGAAGTAGTAATCCCCAGCAGCTATATTGGGAATCAGGTGTAATTGTGGCTTCTCAGATACTCTTGTCTACTTTATGGAGAAATGTGTTAGACTTGCTTTGTATTGTAAAGAGGGAATAACAGTTTTGCCCTGAACAGCCTGCACTGATTACTTGTGTTCTGTAGCTGGAGATTATGATTATCCAATTAGTGGAACTAAAATGCTGTCTGTATGGTAATATAACAAAGTGAACATTTAGGGCTGAAAGTTTTTTGTCCAGCTGGTTGTTCCTAGTACTGTTGATGGAGCATTAAAAGGTCTACAGGAACAAAAAATCTGCATTCTTTGTGTGATTTGCATAGAATATAAGTTTAGGTCATTCCCTTTCCTAATTTGATAGGGACTCTCAGTTTGCTTCCTAACAGCAGTAAGCAAATATTCTTAAAATCTTCTTCTCAGCACCAATTTAAATTTTAATTAAAAAACCTCCCACAGTTTTTTCTGTCTAGCTTGCCCTTAGCAGGTAGAAGGGGTCAGTTGCAGGACCAAAGCTTTCCATGTAGGAGGAAGAGGAAAAAGAGATCAGCTGTCTACACATGGCAAGGAAAATTAACCATTGGTACACTCAGAAGTCAGTTCCAGTTCATAGAATCACAGAACAGTTTGGGTTGGAAAGAACCCTAAGATCATCCAGTTCCAACCCCCCTGCTATGGGCAGGGACACCTCACACTAAACCGTGCCACCCAAGGCTCTGTCCAACCTGGCCTTGAACACTGCCAGGGATGGAGCACTCACAACCTCCCTGGCCAACCCATTCCAGCATCTCACCACCCTTACAGTAAAGAATATCTGAACTAAACCTCCCCTGTTTAAGTTTGAACCCATTACCTCTTGTCCTGTCACTACAGTCCCTAATGAAGAGTCCCTCCCTAGCATCTCTATAGCTCCTCTTCAGATACTGGAAGGCTGCTATGAGGTCTCCACGCAGGCTTCTCTTCTCCAGGCTGAACAGCCCCAGCTTTCTCAGCCTGTCTTCATATGAGAGATGCTCCAGTCCCTGATCATCCTTGCAGCCCTCCTCTGGACTTGTTCCACCAGTTCCATGTCCTTCTTCTGTTGATAACACCAGAACTGTACACAGTTCTAAGTGTCATGCTGTTATTTATACAGTGTATTTGTATGTAACCAAATAGTTTTATGGCTAGTTGAGATCCCACTGATACCCATCAGTTTATCTAGAGTAGGATTCTCAAAACATAAAAGGTTTGACAGGTATAGTATTTAAATTTTACTTAACAATTATTATGTTTATTCTACATTTTTCCTCAGATTTTCTTAATGACTCTCAATAATTTTTTAATACAGTTGTGTTTTTAAGTTTTTCAGACATGTTTTACCCTTATTGGAGAAGAAGGAATAACATGGAAATCAGTTCAGCTTCAGCTGAACATGTATACGGCACCAGTTTTATTTGCAGCTCTCTTAGGAGTTATTAATATTATTCTCTTCTTTTCCATATTCAGGTAATCAGGTCAAAAAAAAAAAATATTCTACCTTGTTTTAGTGGATGGCTTGTAAAAAACAATATACTGCTCAGATGAAGTAGTAGGACTGAAATATGGACTGTTAAAACTAGAAGCTGCTATTTACCTTTCAGGGTTTCTTCTTTAATATCTGTCTTTTTCATTGAGCTCATAAACTAAAGCTTTTAGATTATTCACTTAGCCTAGATAGATTTTTAATGTTGATGTTTTTTGCCGATGTGTTTTCTCTAAAGAGAAATAAGGTTAGCTTGTCTGTAGGGTTCTCATTTTCTTTGTCTTTCCTTTAAGAATCTCAAGGGGGGATTTTCATTGATGGCAGTGAGGGGAGGGAAGAGATGCGCACAGATGTGTGATACCCTGCTAGAATATTTTCTTTCTTGAATGCCGTGGTGTTCACTGCAGTCAAATGTAGACTACACAGATGATGTTTAAAGGAAGTGGGAGAAATTAGAATATAAGATTATACCATTTAGAATTATTTTAATAGAAGATTGACTCAATAGTAGATCAAATAAATATGTGTATTAATGAAAACAGTTCTAAACTTCTAGAGAGCATCAAGTGGATGACATGGGACGACAGTGCAAGAGTGTCAGTTTTGAAGGAGAAGGTATCTACATTTACTTGAAAACTTACTCTGTGATTATAATTTATTACATGAAAGTATTTAGAGCTACTTTAGAGTAGTGGGATCTCAAAGTGGAAAATAGGCTATATATCTCTAACTGGTCCAAAAGTTGCTTCATGTCCATGTTGTGTCCATGTGTGTTTGTAGTGCTGTCTGGTACCCTGGAGCTGTCTCTTCCAAGAGACAGGGTTAAGTGAGTATGGACATTAAAAAGAAATCTCCCTTAACTTCTACTCTGCAGTAGTACCTCCCTCTTCTGTATCATGCCTATGTATCAGCTTTCACATACACATACAGCATCTTATGAAGAGTTGTATAACTAAATTTGGTTGGTGTTACTGTTACGTCGTGTAACAGTATGTTCAATATGTACCCTTTTTGTACACAGTTCAAAAACATTTGTGAGTATCCCTTTCACTTGAAGAATAGAAAGTAAATGAAAACCTTTTTAAAAACCTTTGGAAGTCACCAGTTCCAGTATTGTATTAGTTTTCTGATTGAAAAGGGAACTGTGTGCACACCACACATGGGTGTTTGTGTATGAAAACATATGCCCAAGTTAGAGGAGCAAAGGCTCTATGATAGTGTGGAGAATAGAGACTTCTGCTGTGTACTGTGTTCAGACCTTGCAAGAGGAACAGAAAGTGTTTCGGCTTCTGTCATTAAGATATTTACAGAAGTTTGCTTACTTTGCTGTCACTCAGGACTTGTCAGTCCCAGCATTCCAGTGGGAAAACATGGTACAGCCATTTTGGAAACAACTTTTCCTTCGTGTCAGAGGAATTGAAGTTCCAACAATTCCATTTTGATTTAAAAACAATATACTTAGATTGTCAGTAACTGCCTAGCTACCTACCAACCTGCATGTTAAATACTTAACAAAGTAAGGAAATCATGACTGACTGTAACTGGTGATGGTGGAAAAAAGCTCAGTGTAAAGTTTAGATTATTCTTTTGTTCTGTTGCAGAAAGTGATGTTCCAGATCAGGATGCAGAAGGAAACATTGACCATGTTGCTGTGGTAGCAATCAATTTTCTTTTCTTTGTAATCTTGTTTGTGTTTGCTGTCTTTGAAACGTAAGTTTGGCTATTTTTCCTCAAAATACTTCAACATGTAATAATGTAGTTAGACTGAGTGTGCATGTAAAGGCTTTTCTGTTGGACTCGTTCTCTTAACTGTACTCTTCATGAATAGAAATCCATTACCACGTGCAATCAGATGGATATATGCTGACATAGAGCAATGAATTAAAGGTCAGGAATAACTAAAAATACATAGCATGCAGTTTGTGGCACATGAAACAATGTAAAGACTTTTAAAATGGATGCAGACCCATATTCTCAACTTCTTAAATGTTTTAAAACCACAAAAATGTAGCTTAACTTGGGCTACCTAAAATCTTCCGAGAAACTCTCTTGAGTACCTTTATATCTTAGTTTTGGATCATTTCTTAGTATGGTTCTGACTAGCTCCAAAAGTTCCAGGGATGTTTAAAACAATTGTTTGATACTGTAAATGCAGTTGTATTCTCAGCTGCATATTTTTACAAGGCTGTTTGTTTTTACCTCAAGAGGTATGTTATTCACTCCTAATTTTCCATGAGCAGGAAAAGAAGTAAAACATAACTATCATTACCTCGGACTGAAGTCTACATTGTCTTTCCAACTTATAAAATACTTAGAAGGATGTAAGATTTATTTTGTGAGTTTTTTAAGCTCTAATGTAGTTCTTTTTTCTTTTAAACAACATATTTCTGTCTGAATTGCATTACTTTTAGAAAATTGAGTTCCTAGAAACTGGTTAGTTGCTAAAACTGAATCAGTATTAAATGTTTACTGTTTTGATACTCACTGGGCCTAATTTAACTCCATCATCTTTTCATGAACTGTCAGAAATAAATTAGTGATCCTTCAGAGTGTGGCTGGTGTGGTACAGTCATGAAGTTTGTCTGGTGGGTTTAGTTGTAGTAAATGATGTGGGACAGCGTTAGTTTATAACTAGCCTGTGTTTTCTGATATTCCCATCAGGAGGAAAGGCTTCTATAACACTGTGTGTGATGTTTGGGACAGTGTAGGTGTGAAAACAACTGCATAAAAGAAGGGTTTCTTTTAAGTTAATGTAATTCCACCCTGTCACTTTAGTATAGCTACTCCATTGACGATGGATATGTATTCCTGGACCAGGAAAGAAGCTGTTTTCTACAATGGAGTAATCCTTAGCATGGTTGGCATCGAATCCGTTATTGTTTTCATGGTGGTTAAAACGCTATCTAAAAAGTAAGTTGTTGGAGCTTATTGGAAATTTCTTCATGGTGCTAGCTGAATGTGAAAAGCTTTATGGGAGGGCCAAATCTGCATCACTCTGATCTTTTACTCATGAATGAGTTTGGGTGCACTATGACAATGAAGTATTTTGAATTCTGATGTGGCCATGATGCTGTGGCCGTGATGCTGTGGCTGTTCTTTATTCTGTTAACATAACCCCCTTCCTTGTCTGTCTTTTACCCTGGGATCACAAGAAAAACACATTTCAGGTCACTGTGATTCTTAAATTTTTCTTGCAGGTGTTTTGCCCAGGCATCTTTTCCACAAACCAATGGGCTCTATCAGTAGGTTCTTTATAAATCTTACTGTAATTAAATGATCTATTTAATTGTAATTTCATTGTTTGGTAGGACTGGTGAGCGTGCCATACTCCATGGAGGCTTACTGATTGTTTTGATTGGATTCTTTATCTTGCTGCCTTGGGGGAAAAAGCTACCAAATATCCAGTGGCAAGGTATTCAAGTCTAAACTATCATCAAGTCTAAACTATCATCAAGTCTAAACTATCATCAAGTCTAAACTATCATCAGAATGTGGGAGGGACTTTAAAAAACCTTTTTAGTATTTTGGCTTTTGTTGGGTTGTTTGGTTTGTTGGGTTTTCTTTAACGGTGTGCATAACTTACTTTTGCAGAAATAAAGAATAACTCCATTCCCAGAACAGCTGCCACTGAAATGTTAATGCCTTTCTGGAGTTTGCAAGCAATGCCACTTCCATCCAACCACACAGTAGAACCTGTGGGCTGCCCTGTCACACAGTCCTGGTGCCTGAATACTCCCATGATCTATCTGGCCCAGTATATCAGCTCTGACATACTAATAGGATTGGGCTATCCCGTTTGTAATGTCATGTCCTACACTTTGTACTCAAAAATTCTAGGACCAAAGCCTCAGGTAAGCATGATGCCTAAACAATCTATTTCATTTGCTCTCGAAAATTTACACCCTCTTTATTAGAATGAAGTATCTAGCTAAAATTCCTTTTGTCAGCAGCCAAATAATTGTATGTTTCAATCAGAGCAGAAGTTTTCAGGGTTCTAATCTCTATTAAAACTCAAGGCAACTCCCAAGAGGAACTGAGAAGCAAGGCTTGTACTACGATTTATGGCAGATCCTACAGTGTGGAAATTTCAGGACAGCTTGTGGCTTTCATGATTGATCTGGAAGAGCCGTTTTTGTAACAGCCGATTGTATATTCGGAATATCAATACTGAATAATGTTCCTCTTACTAAGTTTATTACATAAAGATTAGAAACATTGTGATACCTCCAGTTTTTGATATTATAGTGGTGAAATACATAGCACACTGATACTGCTGCTTAAAAGAAGTTTTCTTCCTTCTTCAGTGGTTACTCCTTTTTTTTATGTTCTATTTTGCTGTAAGAAACTACATGCTTTAAGCCAGAATGCCTTCTTACTAGAAAGCTATAGTGCATGTAGCTCAGTGGGGTCTTTGAATTAATGCATAAGAGAAGCTGAGCAGTACTCTTGGAAACAAAGTACTCAGTATCCTCACGAGTTAAGAAAGAGAAGCAGTTGGTTAAACCCTCCTAAGGTTTCCAATTAGGATAGCTGGTGGCAATTATTGGCCAGCCCAGTCATTCCTTTATCACTAACATAAGCTTTGGATCTTCTGTAGGGTGTCTACATGGGATGGTTAACTGCCTCTGGAAGTGGAGCACGAATACTTGGGCCTGTTTTTGTAAGCCAAATATACACTCATCTGGGACCGCGCTGGGCATTTAGCTTAATATGTGGTGTAGTTGTAGTCTCTCTCTTACTCTTGGAGATAGTATACAAGAGACTAATTGCGTTTTCTGTCAGATACGGAAGAGTGCAAGAAGAGAATTGTTAAATATGGGCAAACCAACCAGAAATAACCCTTAAGTTATTACTACTTTTTAATGAGGACTCCCTGACCTTGTTGACTGTATGCTAAGAACTGTATATGTGTACTTACACATTGACAGAACATGTAACTTGGTCATACCCTAATAGATGATTATGCCTGCTGCAATGGAGCATTTGTATTCTGCTTTTCTAGCAGCAGAGGAAGAGATGTGAACGTCTGAAATGTGTACAGTTTAAATGATACACCTGTGTATGGAATGCAGCTGGGAAGGTCTCAGGTTACGTGCATCCTTTCCAGAAAGAAGTAAAGTATTATCTTGATTCTGTGAATCGGGATTAGTAACTCTTTTCTAACTACAAGATTAGTTGAGCTGCATGCACTTTGTATGGAAACATCACTGCTTCAGTGAACCTCTGGATGTTCAGTTTGCTAGCTTGTAAGCACTGGCTAATACAAAATGTGTTACCGTGGAAACTGGTACATGTGAGCACATCTTCTCCAGGATTTCAAATGAATTGCAGAGAAAGGTAGGTGCCTACTTCACAAGCTGCTCACGTGGGATTTGGGTATTTAAGTTGGTGAAGAGCCATTGAAAATCGCAGCCTTAGCGGCTGTTACTTGAACTACAGTGCAATTTTTCTTCTGGTGTTTTGCTAAATGCCTTTTTGTAGCAAGAATATAACTTGCACAGAGTTGAAATGATGCACAGCCTTTCCTAACTATGAGAAGGAAATACTAAGCATGATAGTTTACACTTCCATTGCCATTTGAGAGACTGAATGCACTGTGCAGAGCAAGCAGTTCATATTAATTACAGAGGACACTGGCTCTTCAGGTGCTGTTAACGTGTAGATTTTTTTCCTGATAATACGGTCTGAGAAACAGGAATTTACAATGGTTGGATCTTTCAGTGTTTGTTTTAAAAAGTGAGATTTATTTTCTTTCATAATGGGGCCTAAGCTTATCTGTGTGGGTTTATCTATGTCAATACTACTGGGTAAAAAGAAATCTGTAGTAACTTCAGTATGAGAGTTGTAGCTGCTGTTTCCTGTGTCTAATACTTGATGCTTACTGAATTTAATAAATGTAATTAAGTATTCCTATGTCATCAGTTGTTCAAACACTAATGAAAAAGGTTATGTTTTTTTCAATACTGACAGAAGGAATCGACAAGTTTTATTCTCTCTGGGGTTTTCCTGCTGCAGAATCACAAAATGCTCTAAGACTTTGCTTTTTATATAAGCATTTTTTTTACATGCCAATTCATAATAAATGGTACAAGAAATACTGTGTGGTACAAGAATACTGTGTACCAAATGAACTGCTTGGTTTCAGCAACCAAAAGTTCCTTCAGCCATGAGAAATGCAGGAGTTCTCAAGATGGCTATTACAGGATTGCATATGCTACAGCACAGTTCGTGCTGAGTGTTAGGACAAACTGTGTATGTCATAGGAGGTTTACTCCTGTTGTTCTTCAGGCTAGCTAACTTCCAACTTAAAGAGAGTATGTTTGGGGAGTTGGAGGGATTGTTTTACCTGTAATTTATTTAAAGGGTTAAGGATGAAACTAGACTCAAACCTCTTCTCTGCAGTGAATACCTGTAGAATACACAATGTCCCCCTGTGCAACCTCCTTACCCAATGAAAAAGTACACGAGGCCCATTAGTGTGTTTACATGATTAAAATAAGAAAGCAAAGCTTTAAATTCTTTGGCCATGAGTAGTGGTTGTTTTCCTAGGTCAGCTGTGGTTTAAGCTGTGGCTTGGTTGTAGTGGATTATCGCCCTGTTGCTTACAACCTTACTGACTGTTCTTTCTAAGCCTTTATGCCCTTCTACTGCCTGTGCCTTCAGCTTTCTTCAACTCTTTGTACCTTCAGCTTGCACAAACTAGATTGTGTCTGAAGTAAAAATAATCAGTGTGGCTGATAATGCAAGTTTCTAACATTCAGTGCTGACCTACATCCTGGCAAGGTTGACTTTCTACTTCAGAACTCAGTTGACTTAACAGTAACGTACCAAAAACATTTCTTCTAAAAAGCCACATTTCTGTGCATGTATAACGTTTGTATCTACAGGTACATGCAAAAACCCTTAAAGTCTGCTTAAGAGCTATACATAGTACTTGCTTTATCAAAGACTTGTAATGAAGTCAAGCAAAATGTTTTAAAAATGCTACTGTTAATGCTAATAATGTCTAAGACAAGGTAAAAGTACCTAAAGCTAATAACATTCCTATAAGGTAACAAGCTGAAGTAGTTACTACACTATATGTAGTCTGCTTTCCTATCAGATGTGCTCCTGGTTGTAATCGTATATAGGCCAGAGGTAAAATATTAAATACACAAACCCTAGTGCATTGTGTAAGTTCAGCAAGTTAGAATTCACATCATTTGTTTTCTACCATTTCTTCCCAAGCTTCACCCAATCCTAACCTCCACACACATACTGCTCTAAGAGACCAGAGCAGCACCTGTTAGAAATGCAGCTTAACACCCCAAGGAAAGGGCTTTCCCTAAACCACACAGGAATATGCAACAGATCTGGACAATTGCCACTGCATTTATTTTTTTTTTATATAAAATGCTTGTGCAGGTAAGTTAAAGCTGCTGCTACAGAAAGGCCTAAAACCAGTTCTAAAACATATACATATTTACATATATTACTTGCAAGATGTAAAAAATAGAAGTTATTTACAAATACAAACACTTCAACAGCACAGATGCATTTTCCTTGATTGCTGGCACTCAGTAAGCAGTGGGGAAGAAAAACAAATCCAACAAATTCAGGTTATTTGCAAGAAGTTGATGCTGTCTAGAACTAAGTTGCTCAAAGTTTTGCTTGAGCAGGTTTATCCATCATTTTGAAGGGAAAAAAGTTTGTATGAGACTTCACAAGCAATTGGCTGCACGTCAACAGAGCAACTCTGCCCTGCCTGGTTTTTCTTTTTCGTTTTTACCAGCTTTTGGAAGAATTTCTGTGTAAGCTGAGTGAGAACAATCACATCACTTGAAAGTCAGGGAGTGAGTTTATTAAGCTCTTTTGTCCAGACACCTGCGTTGCTTTAATCAGTGGGGACCAGCTGGATTAGTAAACATCACAAGAATAGAAGACAGACAGTGCAGCTTCTCTTTGATGTATTCTGGCAACTTGTCATTTTCTCCATACCTGGAAAGGCAAATAAAGCACAGGAAAAAATTAGATGCATGAAATAATTTGTATATGGACAGTTTATTTTGAAACTTGCCAAAAAAAGGCAAGCCACTAAATCAAGGAGATTTTAAGCATATCAAGACACATTAATTGGAGCTTGAAGGCTTAATTCTAGGCTCCCTCTCCCTATATGTATTCTGAAAAGTGTTTCAGATCAAGGAAATACCTAACCAATGTTTAAGCTGCACTAATATCTGAGCAGACTGTATCCTACTGTCTCAAGCTTTGCACAGAGGAAACATGTCACTCAGTGGCTGTATTCATATGGGAAGTGCCCACTATCCAGAGTGCTCAGGTAAAGCTTTGCCTACGCATCAATGTCAACATCTTGCCTCCCTGATCTGGCAGTATCTTAAAACAACAACAAATACTGAAAGCTTGCTTTTCTTCCCTCTCCTGCCTTTAAGTACTGTACATGAATAGTGGCTATACTCTGGAGGTCAAGTAGATGCATTTGCAGCTAGGTTTTTTTTTGTTTTCATTTACTTATCCAGAGCTCAGTCAAAACTATAGGTTTTTCTCTTTATTAAGCTTATATAAGCTAATCAACTGCAAAGTGATTGAAAAGCTAAGTTCTAATATTTCCAAATCAAAATGAATAGCAGCCATAAAGTTAAAGTGTATCTCATGTCTAAGCACCTTGCACTGACAGTGAGCAATTACTTTTATAGCTGTAAGAGACTCACCTCGTTGTCTGGCCATCTGGAGATGTGTAAGTGATGGAAGAAACACCTGCTTGGGCTACTAGTTGAGATCCATCATTAAACTGAACCCATACTGCTCCACTGGTCAGCTAATGAGAGAAATTGCATTGTGATTTGAGGACATAGAAGACTACATACCTAGAGTTTTTCTAATGATTGAAGTAACAAAGTCTTGTGGTCAGTCTTTTACAAGATCACATGTATGCTACTTTGGAGTGTGCAGTCTCACACAGTCTCCCTGAAATAGGCAATAACCACCACAGAAAAACTGTGATAACTGAAATACTACTGAAGTATTTCAGTTTTCTTCTGCTTAACTAGTTCTAACTTAACTAGTTAGAACTAGTTCTAACTTAAGCAGAAGTTCTAGCACTAGTTCTAACTTAACTTCTGCTTAACTAGATCTTGGTATTTATCCAAGATCTGTACTTGGAAGGATTCTGCCACATACCCATTTTCAGATTTAAACTGTATCAGAGCACATCTGAATGTATCCCTCCCAGATCAAGTTTAAAGTTAATGACTTAAAAGTACGTATCTCAAGTTTAACAGGAAGAGAACAACTTCCCCTCCTTTATCAGTATTCCTCACCTGAGAAGCCCAACCAACATTTTTCACAAAGACAGATTTTAAAAGTTGGGCTGTATTTGGGCTGCATTCTGTTTGATGAATGGAGGAGCACATGGTTTCCACAGTATTAGTCAGGAATGTAGGCTTTTCAAATGACACCACCTAAAACCCAGAAATAGGTAGTATTAGCAGCTTTGGTATCAATCTACTGATTACACATGGACTACAGTGGTCAACTACCACCTGTTTTAATCTTTCTACATATACAGACAGATTTAGCCTGTATGCTTCCCTTATCAGCATTACATTATGAAAACCCCACAGGGCTTCATAAGACTCAGTATTACAAGAGATGTGCCTACCACTTCCCTGTACTCAAAGGAATCGCCCTCTCTAAGCAGCTGTTTTCTACTTACACCCTTTTTTTTTTTCCCTTATTTGACTATCACAAAACACTGTCCATCTGCAGCAAGTGGTCAGCACACAATCGCCCAATAGCACAGTAGCCCTCATTCAGATGACCACAATATTTTACAGATATATAGACATTGCTATTAATTAGAAACTAGAGTACAAAACATAAATACAAGTTTTACAGCACATGCAAAGGCTGTCTGAGGTATACAGAGACAATAGTGATGTATTAACGGAGGACTTCAAAACACGACCACCACTACTGCCTAGGAGGAACACATATGCTTCCTTAGAAGTTCTGCTACTACGGTACCTCCTCCCATAGTCAGAGAGAAGACAGATGAGGTGGTGTGCTTATTAGCATTTAAGAGTCAGGGGATGCCTCTGAGATAGGAGAGCTTGGTCAGGAAAGAGATCAGGATCCAGATAATTACAGGAACCTGAAAGAAACAACAAGCTGTACCTTGATATACAGACTTAGTTCCAATATCAAGAAAGAGTCAAGAGTAGCATGGAAAGGCAACCAGCCTTGTGATAGTTTGCTTAGAAATAGATACCTTAGAAGAAAAAGCAAAGAGTGGAAGTCTCACAAAGACTTAAGTGTTTGCTATATGACAAACAAAGGATGAGTTTGAATGCTGAACCCTTGAATTAGAACTCTGGTGATGAGTAACCTTAAGTCAGTGTAAGAATCAATACTAGTACCGAAGCCCTGGTTCACTTCAGCCAAGCAAAAACTGGCAGATTCTGCACTGAGGACTGTGCTACACAATCAAAAGAACAGAAATGCACAGGCACAGAAATTCAGATGATACAAACTCAGTGTGCCAAGACCCCGATATAATTCAGTCCAGCTAGGGAAGTTGTATCAGGGCTGTGATGCAGCAAATGGATCTTGGTGGGTCTTTTAAACCAGCTAAATGAAATTACACACAAAGCCTCGTTGGCTATACATATAAATGTATTTCATTTACACTTCTTTTATACACACTAACACTTGATTATTCCAGAACAGCTGCCTCAAGTGCTACTATCCTTTGTGATATACAGGCCTGAGGGCATGTTGGTGCTGTCCAAAATAAACTGAAGATGCCCCATGTAACACTTTCCAAACTACGTTCCCATGAAGGATTTGTGGTAAAGTTTTGGAAGATGTTGATTTTTCAGATGACCTTGAATCCAGCTATCAAAAGTGAGTTGAAACCAAAGTTAACATTTCTAGTCAATATGATCACAAATGGCTAATAAAAGCTTACAACCCATGCAAACACAATTCTGTTAGTTCAAATAAACTAGCAATATTTGAATTGCTACTGGAGAGTAGTGTCCACTCCTGTATATTCTTATGTACTTACAGGAGGAGTACAGTTTGGAGGTTGAACTGGAACAGATCCAGCTGTATTTCCATCCAGTGCCACAGCTTCTTTTACACAGTTGATATTGTCCAGCAGTGGAGGTGCAACAGCCTGTGGTGATTCCATATTGCCAGGTTTTCTGGGAAAATAATGAGGAAAATTGGGAAAGGGTCTGTACAAAAGGGACTAGAACAGGTGAGGAGATGTAGCTTTTCCTTCAGTTTACCACGGACTGTAGATAGCCCTTGACAGCACTGGTCTGCACAATTCTTTTTACACATGCTAATTCTTGCCCTGTTTTAGTCTACGAATGTATGTTGTCCTAGTACCAAAGGAGGCTTTGCTGGTCCAGTATAAGGTGTTCATACATGCTTTCAAGTTAATATTCATCTTGCTAGTGGCTATAAGCCTCTGTTAAGCAACCGTGGCTTCTGCAAACATTAGGCTGCTTAGTAGCAAATACTTATGCATTTGAATATTCCAAGTGAAAGATACTACCTTCCAACAATTATTGGAAAAAATGGCACACTTGCACTCCTTTTTTCTTCTTCCAAAACAGCAGATTCCAGGGCAAGGCATATACGATGTCCCTGGAATTAGAAGGGGCTCATTAAGGATTTTAATTGAGAACACAGTAACTATTTCATACATGTTTAGTAAGGCAGGTGAGCCTACACAAGGAAACGCTTTGTTCAATGGTACTGAATAGCTGCACTCATGTATGATGGAGGCTGCTAAAAAACCTGGACTACAGCAAGACTTCTTCATAACTTCAGCATATCTGGAATTATGCTCTTACTCATCACATGTCCTCCCCTTTCAGCAGGACTAGATGACCCCCAAATTCTAGTCCAGGAAGTAACAGAACATCAGGAGGACCAAACAGGGGATTTGTATTATGTTTTCACTGTTTCCTAAGTTCATCAACAGAAAAATTACTCTTGTGACTTCTAATTGGGCACCGTAAAACAAGAGATGGAAAGCACAGCAGGAAGGCTAGGCAGACACTTGGCAGGCTTGTGTGTTTGGTTTGGTTTGGAGGGGGTTGTTTTTAAGCTTGTATAAGGCAGCTTCATCTGTTCTGCTCAGTCGTTTCACCAGACAGACAAACCTGCTTTACACACTAAGACTCTCCTCTAAGCCTTCATAACGAAGCACTGTTACTGTTACCTCCACACAGATATTTCATCTTTGTCATCCCTGCTTATTAGTGTAATGAAAACTATGAAAAGCAACATCGGAAGCACGTTTGTGAAAGAGAAACTGAATCCTCAGAAAGTTGCTTTGTACTAGAAAAGGCCTATATGAAACAATTTACCTCATTTGCATGATCCATATAAACTTGTATTTCCTTCTTCAAACCTGCTTCGCTTTCTGTTTTCAAAGTGAAGGATTTCCCCGATCTTTCAATCACACGAGTTACACCAGCTGTCTTATGTATCTTTGCTCCTGTGAAAACAACAGGTAAAAGCTTAGACTGTGAATTTATAAGATACCAACAACTATAAAGTACATATTTTGGCCATTACATTCTACTCTACTGAAGTGTATCTCACAGAGTTGCTTAGGGCAAGAATAAAACCACTCCTCCTTCATAAGCTTTATATCTAGCAGAAATACATAGCCACTTAAATTGGGACTGGGTTGTTAATGGAATGCCCTCTGTGGCCAAAGATCACCACTTGAATGGGCAGAATAATGCATTTACTACATATTTTAAGAGCTACCTTTCTAAACACTAATCTGAGACAAATCCAACATCTCTGATAATTGGTTAGAGCCTGTGGCAAATAGTTGACAGCAGTCTATAGTGAGAAAACAACTGGCAGTGTGGTTAAGTTTATAAAGGGCAGAGTTGGAAAGGCAGCCAACTGCTTTCTCCAGCGTTCTTTGTAACACTATTACCTCATTAACATTGAAGGTTTGGGAGTAGGGACCTGTCTTTCACTAACCAGATTATCTATCAAATGTAGATGCAAAGAAGAGCTCATTAATAAAACTAAGGTGTAATTTAAGTGACACTTTTGCAACACTTATTCCCCAAAGAAGATATCAGTGAGGAATGAAGGAATAATAAAGTCATCATCAGATGCTAGAATGAAGGCAGAGTGGCAAAAAAGCGTCTTCTTCAACCCAAATAGCTTATTTTTTAGTGTTCAGGAATATTTTAGTGCAGCTTTATTACCATGCTATAACTATTTGCATAGTTACAAAAATGAATACATACCATCATAAAAACAAACTTCGACATCTGCAGTGGGTGAATTTTCCATCAACATGCACTTGGCGTATCTTGTGTAGAACGTGACTTTGGGGGTTTTTGTTCTTACCAACTGCACAAACTTGGCTGCATACTGGTATTTTTTCCAGTACTTTTCTAAAACAGAAACATTTTTAAACCTTTGGAGCAAAGTCAGGCTTTTCCCTGTGCCCCAGCTTGGAAAGTAGTCATTGAAAATATGCACTACTCACAACCTTTGCCTATCTAGTATTTAAGTACTTCATAGATGTATGTTCAAAGAACCAGGCTTATTTTCACCAACCTTTAGAAAAGTATGCATATTAAATAGCTTCACATGAATAGCTTCCATTAACATAGTTCAGAACCTAAATAACAGTATAATGCTGCACATACCATTTAACTAGATACTGCAGTCCAGTTGGCTTCCCGGCTTTAGGTAAAATCTGGCTTTGATCTCTAGTTAGTAGAGAAATCTGCTTGCCTCAAGAACTTAATATTGTCAGCTTATATTTGTTTTTCATCTGTCTACATTCAATCACAGAATCATAGAATAGTTAGGGTTGGAAGGGACCTTAAGATCATCCAGTTTCAACCCCCCTGCCATAAGCAGGGACACCTCACACTAAACCATGTCACCAAAGCTTCATCCAACCTGCCCTTGAACACTGCCAGGGACGGAGCACTCACAACCTCCCTGGCCAACCCATTCCAGTGCCTCACCACCCTTACAGGAAAGAATTTCTTCCTTAGATCCAATCTAAACCTCTCCTGTTTAATTTTGAACCCGTTACCCCTTGTCCTGTCACTACAGTCCCTAATGTTGAGCCCCTCCCCAGCATCCCTATCCCTCCCCAACTCTGTCAATGCTTTCAAATATATAGTCTTCCTTTTTCTCCCCCAAGTTATGGATATTAAGAAGCACAATGTAAAATTGCTGATTTTAAAATGACTTGATAACATTTCTTCCACTCTTATTTAAGCAGCTTCCAATAGGAACAAGAATAGGAAAGATTTCATTTTAGTGCACTACATTGTAAAGGGATGACTCTTTTTACCTTCCACACAGAATAAATTAAAACCCTTCCTTGTGAAGTTTCAAAATACAATTCCCAGTAAACTGTAGCTTGACCCTTATTCTGACAGTTTTACCTTCACAATTACCTGAAAAGCGGTGGCTAAAAACTAAAAAGTCTCAAACAAGATTTACTGAAACACTGCATAATAAATAAATTTCAGGTTACCTGGCAAGTTGTCAAAATTATACATAGAGATGCCTTCAGGAGGAGCAGGAGGTCTGTCACCAAGAAGGAAGCCTCTTCCTTCATTTGGATGATAAACTGCAATCTGCAAGAAGGGGGAAAAACGCGTTTACAGTTGCAACTTACAACAGCACTCCCTACTGTTAACAGCTAAGGAATCAAGTCCTAGTTTAATGAATTACTGTAATTTACCGTGACTGCTCTATTTCTCCAAGTAATTATATAATAGCAGCTGTTTCTCAACACTACTTCACCTATTGCAAAAGTCAAGTCCAATTCTGCTCGTTAGTAATTGCTTGATACCTCCGTTTTTGTATGGCTGTACTATGGGGAGGGAAAAGGAGCTTACAGCTGTACATATGTAGACACTGCATCTCCAAGTAAATAATCACTTAAACAACAATAAAAAACCTCTGAAAGAACAGAATGCTCCAAGGCCTTTATACAACACTGAAGAAATTGAAAGCATACTCACTAGGTTTCCATCACAAGATATTCTGAGAACTTCTTTCACAAATTCTTGTGAATGGTGCTCTTTTAGAAACTCCATACACACCTCCCCAGTATCCAGAATGCTCACCTAAAATATATTAAATATACAAGATGAACAACACGACCATTACTTTTGCTATTAGTGCGATTAAAACAGAACACTTCAACATGACTGAAGGTTATAAGCCTGGTCAGTGGGGGTGGGGCTTCCTGAATGACAAATCAAACACAGACAGGTCAGATCTATTATGTTCTTTAAAAGAACAAATGGGGGGGGAGGGAAGAATGACAGGATAAGTGATACTATAAGAAATGGAACAAAAGGCAAAAGGGAATGAACTAACCCCCGAAATTATGTGATCAGTAAGGATTAATAGAATTGGCTTTCCTTTCCTACCCAATGGCAAAAAGCAGCACTTTAGGAAAGATTTACCTTTTCACTTGAGAGCAAGACTGTTTTCATGTCTAATCTGGTTATTTATCTAATCTGTTAAAAGTGTTTAACATAGTTAAAATCTTAAACGCAGCTGTACAGCGAAGCAGTACAGCATTCTAGAACTGTATATATGCACTTAGTATTTGTTATGTCTACTTACAGTTTCCTTGCTTGTAAGCTAAAAGCAACGCCATGTCACTGCAGGAAGTGACCACAAATACTCCATATGCAAAAACTAAACTGCATCTTACTAATCTATAATGTAATTTAAAATCATATTAAGTTTGCTGAGAAAAATGCTTTTAACTTGCCAAGTGATTTTTAAGAGCTAGCCACATCGTATTTAATAGTGAAGTTGTTTCCCATTTAAGAATGGATACATACCACTGCATTTTTTGTTTTTTGCCTGATGGGTTTAAGCCTGTGAGCACTGAGAGGTGACACTGTACTTCGCAGTGTAGCTTTCTGATGTGCTGGTGGTTCTTTGCCCCACGTTTGGTTTTCTTCTGAAGCTGACCAAAGGGCACACGGAACTCCAGGGTTGTATTTCTTTGGGTTTCTCTGGTTTAAAGAATGTGCACAGTCCCCAGATGCATCATGATTCCTTATATCTTTTAAGGTGTTCCATGCATTTCTTGATGCATCTTGCTGCACATCCAGATGATACCGAAAACCTCCATGTGCATTACTATTTCCCATTAGGTCTGCAGGCGGTCTCAGTGGAACTGAAAGCATAATAAAGTGCATTGTAGATTCAAAGAGTCACAGTCAGAAGAAAAAAAATGCTATTGTGTTTTTAAAGGCTTTTCAATCTATCATCTTAGAAGGCTCAAGTGGAGAATGGGATTTCTTTAGTCCTTAGTCCACATCATTAAGTTATGACTTTAGTATGGTTCAATACCAGTGCTAACAAAATTCCAGTGCTACTTAAACTGTTACTAGATTTCAGTTAAGAGTGCTTCAGTCTTAACATATATCCATTCACTTTGCAAAACCATTTATAAACAACATACTGAATTCAAACAGATACTTAAACAAGGATTAGTTTACACGAATGTTGAATCGGTTGAAACAGTTTACTTGGCACTTAGATAACCACTAGCACCATTACCATCCAGCTCATCTACCTAGTGCTAGCATCAGAGATTTTAGCAATCAAAATACTAAATGAATGCTCCAAACCCCTTGTTTTATTTCCAGTCACTTGTTAAAAGACAAAATTCTGGTTTTGTATTTAAACTTCCTACAACTGCTTCCCTAGTTTTGATATTTAAGCCCTTCATCAACTTTCTCCTCACTCCTCCTGCCATGTGGCAGGACAGTTGAGAAGGGACCGAAAAACCCAAATAGGATTATTCAGACCATATGTCATATTATTCCAATTCCCTCTAGACAGAAGGGAAGGAGTCCAGTAACATTAAAACAAAAAAGTTCACAATGGATTTGTGATTTAGCTTTATGATTAAATTACATTATTCGTAAATGATGTAACATGATGCGTAACAAAGAACACCTTCCCTTCTGTGTCTTTTGTGTTTTCTTCCACCTCTCCTTCTGCAGCCTCATTATCTTTCTCATTCACTGAGGTCCCATTTTCTTTTAAGGCATATTTGTACAAGTAAATTAACAGTGCTTTTGATTTACCTGACAATCTTCTGTCATGTATTTACTTACACATTTCAGGTCACAACTGACTAATTATGGCAAGCTCCAGAATCTGGTTACGGTTCTTTTGAACCCTCTTCCCCCAATCCCTCCTTTTTCTAAAGCACTAAAAGAGAATGACCTTACTTTAGGAAGCTAAGTATACAAATCCAATGTACAATACCTTCACTTTTACAAAGGCAGCTACATAAGACAACAGCTTAAGAGGAACACCTAGCTCCAAAACCTTCCAACTTCTTGTCTCAGGAAACACGTTTGTGACAGTTTAGACAAAAAGAGAAAACAGAGCAATGCTTTCAATGGGATATTTCTTGCTTAGTCATGATTCTACAGATTAGTGATCCTGGGAAGCATGCCTCTTTCGACATTGTTTTGTTCAGTGACAAGTCAGCTTAGGGTCCCCTGTGCTTTTCATCTGGGAAATGTCCAACAATATACAACTTTTGACTGCAGAAATACACAACTGATTAGTAACACACCGTTTGTTTGCATGCTTCCAAGCCACTGCTGCATTGTTTCAGTATGGGACTTCTGCTCTAACAAACCAACCTGGGGCTTCATTGGGCAGAGAAAATTTGAGCTGCAAAATAAAAGTTACACATGTAATCAACACCAAAAGCTAGTGTTACAGCTGCAGAAAAACCACAGCACTCTAAGAATATCTAAGAAACATAGGTGGCATTTGGCAGCTCTAGACAGCAAAGGACAGGTTCTATTTTCATGGGAAACGTTCACTGGGTAAAGCATTAAAAAACCCCAACCAAACAAAAAAACCCAAAGAACAGTTTCCAAATGGAATTAAAGTTATGACCAACTTTCAGCACAAATTTAAGCCTGTTAGCACTAGCTAGCAGACTCTTAGAATTGACACACATGAACAGAAAGAGCCATTAATAATGCTGCCAGCCATGGCTGTTCCTGCATCTAGTTCTTAATTCACAGCCTAGACACAGGGATGATGCCCTGTAGATCTCTTTCAGCATTAACAAATATGCAGCTGAAATACATAGGCAACCTTATCACCTAAAATAATTT
This sequence comes from Agapornis roseicollis, assembly GCA_002631895.1. Taxonomy (NCBI): domain Eukaryota; kingdom Metazoa; phylum Chordata; class Aves; order Psittaciformes; family Psittacidae; genus Agapornis; species Agapornis roseicollis. The sequence goes on along the minus strand of NDXB01012731.1, from coordinate 143,244 downwards.
GAGGTTCTGTAAAATGTAATAAACCCCAAAAATTGCAAAGGGCTTTTTTTTTTAACCAGCTTTTTAGACCATGACACATAAATAGTGACAGGTAAACTCAAACTGAAATCCACATATTGAGGAATAAAAAATACACACAAAACCACTTACTGTAGACCACTGACCTCTTGTAAATTCACACTAAACTCCTGTGAGTTTTTCTATCCCCACAGCCTGTCCTTGTCTGTTCTTTCTTCTTGCAATGACCATTACTTCACTAAGGACTCAGTTCTTCCCCAGCCCCTCTTACATATAAGCATATAATTTAGGTCTTAAACCCTTCCATTTAAGATTGTCATTCAAGTCAACTATAGATGCAAGAGGCTTTCATATAATCAATCACATAAAAATGCAGCTACCATTTAATTTATCCCCACACTTACATTAATATTCTGTCACATTTACATTCAGCATGCCTCTATTCAAAATAATGGAGAATACAAGTGAGCACTATGTTAACATTTGCTTAAATCATTTCTTGATTCATCAAACATTTCTCAAACTAGAACGAATGCACATGTCCACTGAGCTTGCTGAACAAAGCTTTATGTCAAACACGATTAGTCAAGAAAAACCTCTTCTTCCATTTACGTTTTCTACAAGGCAAAGTGCTCATCTGCCTTTTCCCTGAACTGATTTACAAGAAGAAAGACACATGAAACCATCACACAAGGTTACCACTTCTTAACACGAAGAGAGATGCAAGACCTAAGATATGCAATAGTCTGCATATTGAAAAACCAGAAAGCATTGTCTGTTGATGGAAAAAACAAAGCAACATCAACTAAATTATCATAAAGAAGGGCTCTTGTTGCCCTCGAGGCAAAGATGAGGCCTCCAACAACACAAGAAGCATCCCAGCATCATTTGCAGGTTTGACACCTGAATTGGTTTGTATCAGCTGGCAAGTCCATCAACGTACAGCAAGTAGTCAGGTTTTTACACAGAAAAAACAGCTGAGGACACAACCAAGGGTCAGATAGGAAAATAACACTCCAGGATAACTTTCTGGTACATCAGTTTTATAATCTGTCACTTAATCCTCTGTTTGTCCTTTACCTTGTTTAATCATTACAGGAAAAAAACCCAGCCAACCAACCAACCAAAGCAACGCCCAAAAACAAAGAGGAGAATGAAAAACATTGGTAATGACACTTCTGTAAAGAAGAATTAACAAGGCTCTCTAATACAGTTACTGTGGGAAAAAGAAATACTCAACTTGCTGCACATAGAAATAACAGAGTATTACCTGGATAAATAAAAGCTATGATTTAGCTAGCTGATGTGCTGTATCTATGCACTTTAAGATAGGGACAGTGCAGAGGTAAAGCTGCAACAGCATCAACTATGCTCTCTCCTATGTGATATACTTAATCCATAAGTGTAAGGACTTTGGGCACTTACTACAGCTTACAGAAGAAAAATCATGCATTTAGTAGATAAAGCAGCTACAAATTTAATCTTAATAAAAGCTGAGTCTTACTGTGGTTCATCTTTTACAGGTGGAGATAGTTGTCCTTCAAAGGAACCAGAATTACTGGAAATCTTCTCCTTAAATATTTCTCCTATATCAGTATAGCTGTTTGCAGGTGAAAAGCATTCTGTATTTTCCCTTGTTCCTACTTTAGGCTTAGAAAGCAGTTCCAAAGAGTGACATCTCTCAGCAATATTCGATACGCCTTGAGTTTGACTATGGGATGTGCCAGACCTATCTGAAGAGTGGGCTCTCCGGAGGTAGCGTGAATGTGGTCTCTCTTCAAGTTGCACGGCTCTTCCCCTGCCAGTTATGCCAATTTCTTTTCCCTGAATTCCCCACTGATGAAAAGAGCCACTTCCATCTACCGAAGAATTACTACTAGAATTCTTGGTTTTAGGAAAAAAAGTAATTTTATTTGGGAGCGGCTGTCCAACTAACAGCTTCTTCTTTTCCTTCAAGCAACCACTGATGCTGATGCTGGAAGAGCCTGTGAAGGTTGTAGAGATGGTAGCATTTCCACTGTCCATGGAATCTTCTGAAGTTCCCAAATCTTTACTCCGTGCAGAGCTACACCTAGACATAAAGGGATGATCCAACACAGAGGAAAGACTCAAACGATCTGCTGGGTTTTTGCGAAGTAACCTATGTATAAGGTCTTGTGCTTCTCTTGATAAGAAGACTGGCATTTCATAATCTGCTAGTACTACTTTATTCAGCGTGTTCTTGACTGTGTCAGTGTCAAAAGGTGGCTTTCCAATAAGAAGAGTGTAAAACATACAGCCCAAAGACCACACATCAGATTCAAGTCCATGTGGACTCCTTGTGGCTATCTCTGGAGAAATGTAATTTGGAGTTCCACACATGGTGTAATGCTTTTCATGAGGCATTTTCAGCTGAGTTGCTAGTCCAAAATCTGCGATCTTGACATTCATATTACTGGTGAGTAAAATATTAGAGAGGGTGAGGTCCCGGTGCAGTATACCATGAGAATGAAGATACAGCATACCCGTGATAATTTGATGTAAGAAGTGTCGGGCTGTCAAAACACAAAGCCAGATGTTTTAGTCATGTAAGTGAAATCAAAGCAGTGGAAGTTCCTTTCTGAAGTCTGCTATTGGTTTTGCTTATAAGGATGTTTAAGCATCACACTAATGAGACTAGAATTTGGGTTTTCCTTTAAGCAACATGGCATGACTTTAAGTTCATTAAAACATGTTCTTTAATGCAGTAATCAGATTTGGTTCATTGCTAACAGAATAACATAAACAGGACTGGGAATATTTTCAGTTGGCCTAAACTTTTTAAATTTAGGTTCTTAAGAACTAAAAAAAAAAAAAAAAAAAAAAAAAAAAGAAAAAAGATCCCCATTTTAAAAAAAAAAAAAAAAAAAAAAATAAAAAATTCCATATTTTTAAAAAAAAAAAAAAAAAAAAAAATAAAAAATTCCATATTTTTAAAAAAAAAAAAAAAAAAAAAAATAAAAAATTCCATATTTTTAAAAAAAAAAAAAAAAAAAAAAAAAAAAAATGTAAGTAGTTCCTCATTTTCAGAAACAGAAAATACACAAAAGCAAGCACGTGCACTATGTGCAAAAATATTAAGAACTAGAGAAGACAATTTGGATGACGTTTGTTTTATCATTAGCAAACTGGCAAGGCTTGTAGTATTGAAATGTCTCAAAAGTTCTAAATTCATGATACTGGGATAGCCTTTACATTCGATTATATTAGAAAATCAGGGAATATTCAAGAGTTACAGCTTACAGCAAGAATAGCAAAACCGCATCCAGGCTGGAACAGTATCATTTATTTATGATGTAGCAGTTATAGCAATTTTAAGAATCATTCTTTCTAGAGCAAACCATTAAACAACCCTCTTTCTTCTTTAGCAGTGGGCAAAGACAGGTGCCTAACAAATGTCAGGTGAAACCTCTCCTAAAAAGAGGCTTTATGGGAAGTCTGGATGCAGTAGAAGCAATAACCACCGAGTCCAGGTCAGCTGTAACCAGAACAGCTTGTTTGACAGTACCCTTAAACATTACACATTGCAGCTTGCTTTGCTGGGTTTTTTCCTGTTCATTTTAACTATTGTGGTTAGGCTTTCAGTGTCTTGTGTTCTACCTGAAATCCTTTGTCAACTGTAAGAAAACGAAACATGAGTAAATTCATAAGAGAAATGATTTTTTTTTGCAAGACTTTGTTCTCAAAACATTATTCAAAAGAATAACATAGCCAAATAAATTTTTAGCATTACTCTGACAGTGAGCTCTCAATGAAAGATATTTCAGTGCTTTCTGTAAGAAACTTAAGTAAAACCATAGCAGAATTTCTCCCCAGCTACTAGTCCTTCAACAATTTTAGATGGAATGTCAAATTGGGTATTTCCTTGCTAACTTGGCCATTTGCAACACAGTTAAGTGCATTATCTTCCATTTCCACACACAGCTTGAACACAGTAAATACTTCCAATACCACAGTAGGCAAACTATAATCTCGAAGGTTTGCTAACTGGTGACATGCAACACAGTAATGCTGAAGTGAAGAGGTACAGCTCAAAGGGCACAGACCTGTGGATGTGAAGTTGCCCGTATTTCTCTATGGAACGTCCCTGTCTTGACCTACATTTCAACTTAATCAAATGTACAAAGGCAAGCTCTACCTTCTACGTACTTCCACCTTCTAAGACCACTGTCCTTTTTTAAACCCCAAATAGCCCAAGCTACTGTAAAATGGCGCAGACAAAACCAAAAGAAGAAATTCAAGTGAATATATGCATTAATAGCATTTAATCTCTAGATTATCACATATCACAAAATTTTAAGCTACGGAAGGTTCGGTGATGGCAGTTTTAAATATTCCTTCACTAGAACTAAATACTGAGTAAGCCAAAAGGTTAACGGAGTGAGAGCAGCATAGAATAAAATAACCTTACCTTCGTCTTCTGAAAAGGGTTTCTTTCTGTTCTTTATGTATCTGCTCATTTCACCATTGTGACACATCTCAAGTATCAAGTACACGTAGTTGCTATCTTCAAAATAGTTATAAAGCTAGAACATAGAATCATAGAATAGTTAGAGTTGGAAAGGACCTTAGGATCATGTAGTTCTAATCCCCCTGCCATAGGCAGGGACACCTCACACTAAACCATGTTACCCAAGACTCTGTCCAGCCTGGCCTTGAACACTGCCAGGGATGGAGCACTCACAACCTCCCTGGCCAACCCATTCCAGTGCCTCAGCACCCTCACAGGAAAGAATTTCTTCCTTCTATCCAATCTAAACTTCCCCTGTTTAAGTTTGAACCCATTACCCTTTGTCCTGTCACTACAGTCCCTAATGAAGAGTCCCTCCCCAGCAGCCCTATAGGCCCCCTTCAGATACTGGAAGGCTGCTAGGAGGTCTCCACGCAGCCTTCTCTTCCCCAGACTGAACAGCCCCAACTTAACATAAAACAATGAAACACTGAAATGCACTTTTCTGACTATCCAGAAAGTCACACATACGATCCTTTCTACAAAAACATGATTCTTACCTCAAGTATAGATGGATGCTTTAGCTGACAATGTATTTTCACCTCATTCTGAACCCTCTGTACCATTCCAACTTTATGCATGGCTTTTTTATCTATCTGCAAACAGATCACAGTATTTTTCAAGCACTGCAACACCGATACAGAAACATCACTTTCAAACAAATTAGACATTTTTCATGTTCAAGGCACATTTGCCCGAAAACTTGTAAATATAAACAAGTTTTCACACAGTTTAACCTCATATATGCTTTTCATAAACAAATATCATAAATGGAGAAAACACAACTTTGTGGAAATAGGTAAGTGCCAGCATTTTCAATACCAATTAAGAATTTTCCTGAAATATTTATGCAGAGAAACCTGCTCCTGATTTTGCCAGGCAGATACGATAAATATAATTAATGTTAAAAGGTGGTTCAATTTAAATATTATAGATTGTAAGTGAATCGGGCAAAACACCTGTGATGTACAAGCTCCCTTCTCCAAGTCTATCCTAACGATAAGGGAAATTTTTCAAGGCATTTTTCCCAGGACTTCTCCAGGCACATAACTTCTGAATGAAGCTTTTGTGGTCACAAATTTCTTAATAAGAACTACAGGGCTGACTGACCAATCAGGGCTGAATATTTGAACTTAAGCTCTTTCAATAGCACTGTAAGCATTTATGTTAATTATCGATACGATCTATTTGGTTGTACTGCATCTTTCAGGATCAAGTCCTAATCTAAATACATGTTACAAACAAACAAGCAACCCAGGCATGAATGTCCAATCATGTAACCTCAACCTTGTTCAGTCTCTTGGAAAACAAGAGAGCCCCTTGGCTAGCTGCCTTACCATTTTGATTGCCACTTCCAGACCGGTTTTCAGGGATACTGCTCTGTAGACCCCTGCGAAGGAGCCCTTCCCCAGGAGGTTCCCCACCTTGAAATCCTGCAGCACGAACAAACCATGACCGTCAGACCCAGCTTTGAAGCCTGCCTCCCTTCCCATGCAGAACTCCCCACAGAAACTGGAGAGAGCCCGCACCTCCGATGCCGGGGCAGTCCTCAGCCACCCCAGGGCTACCTGGACGGAGCTCTCCGGGAAAGGGCGGCGGGCCCCAGCAGGGCCGTGCTGCACCCCGCGCCGCATCCTCCTCCCCGCACGCCGGCCAGCCTGCACTGGCTCTGGCACTACGCGCTGCCTAGGGCGGCGCGGACAACTTCCCGCCGCATCTCCCGCCGCTCCCGGGGACACAGAAACACCCGCCTGGGCTTCCCGCTGCCATAGCAGCGGCTGGGGAGCGACCGCCACCCGCCCGGCGAGCACTGCCACAGAGAACACAAAGCACCACGGGGGCCGAAACCCCCGCGCAAAACGCGCGCCGGCCGAGCCGCCGCTCTCCATACGGGTGTCATCGCCCCGGGCGCTCCGCACAGGCCAGGCCAGGCTCCCCCCGGGCAGCTGTGGGAACACCGCTCCACAGCCCCAGGGCAGGGGCCGGGCTGGCTGAGTCCCCACGCCTGCTCGGCCAGCGGCCCAGCCCGGGAGGCACCTTGGCCTGCCCCGCCACAGCCAAGGCACAGGCGGCGACGGCGCGGATGGGCCAGGGAGGAGCCGCGCTCGACATCCTGCCACCACCTCCCGCAGACCGACCGACAGACCGGCCGGGAGGCGGCCGAGCCCCTCTCCCGGCAAATGGCGGTGTAGCCGCGGGTAGCGGGAGGGGATGGGGGCTGCGCTCCGCACCTCGATTTTCTCTCCGATGCAGGTCGCCATGGCGCCGGCCGCTCTCCCTGGCCCCCACTACCAGCTCTCTTCAGGGCTCCGGCCGCGGCTACCCATCACGGCGCCCTCGGCCGCTCACCCCGGCCCAGGCCTGCTCGGTCCTGGGCCCCGCGGCCGCGGTCTGCTCCCGGCGCCTCCATTTTGAAAAACCGCGCCGTTACCCCCGCCCCAGGCCGAGGCTGCGTCTGACGCAACAGCGTCACACGGAGCCGGGCATGCGCAGAGCGCTGTGTGCGCGGTTCCTTGGCAGCCGTTAAGGTGCATGCGCGGTTGGGGCTGTGCTGTGGTGGGAGTGCAGCGGGTGAGCGAGCGTCGTCGTTCTCATGTGTCTTTAGGGTCTGGGCGATGGCAAGTACCTGATTACGATCGCTTTGCCTGTGTCTGCGTATCCCTCCTCAGAGCAGGGAGAGCCTCCGCGCTGCTGGTGAAATAAGGACGCTGGGCTTCCCGGTGCTCACTTGAGCATCTTGGTGGAAGATCTGGGGCCTGGAGGGTTGGCTGAAGCGATCCGGTCAGGGTCAGTTCCTGGTCATGTAAATGAACATGGGCGCTCCTAATAATTAGTGTTGTCTATGGGAATCTTGTTTGCAATCCACGGGGAAGTTTTGTTGTTCCTTGGTTGTTTTGAAATAGCTGGGCTGAATACTGGCATGAGCTCCAACAAAGGTTTGAGGGCTTCCCTTCAGCTCATTGTTTCATGTATAAAGCATCAAGAGCGGTTTTTCCACGTTGCCTCTTATGATGCGGTGCCTAGTAATGGAGATGCAGGGTGTCTCTGATGAATGCAATAGAAACAGCAGTGCACTTTGATACAAGATGGTGTGGCCCGGGGTAAGTGCCTGTCTTCTTCCCTGGGGTCCTAAGGGGCATCTGTCTGGCACCCTAAGGAGCCCGCAGCAGCACAAGGAAACCTGCCCAGAGCTAGCTGAGAGGAAGAGCTGGCCATTGGGGTTTGTCCCCAGGCCTCCTCTCCCAAGTGGTCATTCAAGCTGAAGATTCAAATCCTCAATTCCTAATTTTTTTAGTTTATTTTTTTTAAGATATGTTGCTATATTTTTTCTTTTTTCTTTTTCCTTTTTTGTTCTCTTTCTTTCTCCTTTCCTTCCTTCCCTTCCCTTCCCTTCCTTTCCTTTCTTTCTTGTCTGTCTTTGTTTTTTCTCTCCAAATACCTGGAAAAGCTTAGGTCAGTGAGGTTTTGTCAGCTGGTGCTGGTATTGTGTATAGCAGACTACTAGAGCATATGCTGAACAACTGAAAAGCCCCGATGTAATTCACTTTTCTGCTTAAGAAACCCCAAGAAGTGTCTCTGATTCTGCGGTATTAATGCCAAACTAAGTAATGTACCAGAATAGTAGCACAGTTTCAACATAAACACAGTGCAAGGCAGTCACAAATTTCATTGCCAAGTACACTAGGGAGCATTGAGCTGAGAATGGTGATTCTTTGTGTCTAATCGCTACTTCTCGGATTCTTTCTATACTGTTTAATGTGAAATATAAAAGGTTTTTAATTCAAACTTAAGTATGATTGTTAATTAAGACAAAAGGAGGTATTTTTTGCATTGAAACACTACTAAGGTGCTGTTATTGAAAGGGCTGTTAATAGAAGAAACAGTGCTTCTGGGAGTGGATTATGGTTTGCAGTCAGGTTGTATTTGTCTAATGTGGGCATAGTATTTTGACCTGCATATATTAAGGGGCATGGGATGTAGTATAGGTAGCAGATACATCGGCGTCTTCCCAATGGAAGTAAGTGTATGCGCTGAAAGGTGGTTAAAGTAGGTTTGAACAGAAGGGGGAGCAGTCAGCACACCTGGCAAAGGAGTAAGAGCTCTGTACAGACGCATAAATTTGCAAGAAAAGAAGAGAATTCCTCTTTTTGCTGTTAACAGGAGTTAATGAAGTGTACTTTTTTCCATGATCTGGGATTTGAAAAGTGGCACTTGGTACTGTAATGATCTGTATGGTGAAACATTTAGCAGTAAGGACTCTTTCTGAGATAATCTTTTATATTAAGGGACCAGGTCAGCATTCTTCTACTCGCATTGATTTTAATTCTTCGTCATGAATCAGCATCCCTTCAAGCGGCAGGTTTTGTCAGCTTTTTATGATTACCTTTAGGAGGCATATCCTTTTCCTTTAACTATCTGTAGCATCATCCTTTCAACAACCACCTTGTTTTTCTGGCTTTGCTTTTCTGATATATAGATATATATATATGTATATATACACACACATATATCTATATATATATATGTACGGATAGCAACATGCTTGCTTCTTGTAAGTGTGATAGCATGTCAGTCTCTGTTCATTACACATCTTCATTTACGTGGACAAAGTTAACATTCTTGCTAGGTTACAGTTTGATTAAAGAATTAGCAAAGTCAAGTGGTTTTGAAAGTAGAACCAGAAAGATTTTACATTGCCTTTAGTGGAGTAGAATCTAAGCCATAGAGGAGTAATCAAATTGTTCTTAACCATTCCTTTGGAAAGGGAATGTCACAGAAGAGAAAGCTGACCTGTCATATATAATTTAATTATTTTAATTCAGTTGTTTTCCTCTCTGTGAGGTTCTACTCATGTTTTGGTTTCTTTCCCTTTGGGTAAAATAGTATAAGTGGACCTGGGACTGTTCAGTCATTCCACAACTGTTCTACCATCGCCTTTGCTCTCAGCTGCATTTCTGATCTCTCAGTGCTGCTTTCAGTGCAAGTCATGCTTTTGCAGCCAAATTTCTCTTGGGTTGTTAGCCTGCTTCAAAAGTGTTGCAATTTCTGTTAGACTGTTCCACTCTGCCCATTATGCAAAGTTTACAATGGTGGTGGTTGTAATTACTGCTGGAATATAGCACAGCTTGTCTTTGAGTTGTCTTCTACCACGAGAAGGTGTGATGAGTGTTCAGTGCAGGGAGTGCCAAAAGGCAAAGGCAGAGCAGCTGGTTTAATCCATCTGTGGGTTTAATTCCTAGCTACATTGTTTTATTTTCCAAAAATGCTGTTTCCAGCTATTTTTTGGCTGTAGTAACTTCTGCACTGTGTGATGAAGCAGAAGAGTTCCTTCACATGAATGAAGGAAATCAGGAGTAAACCTAATTCCATCACCTGTACTTAGCATGCTGTTCTTGACATAAATCTTTCTTTACCCTGAGGTACTAGTGTGTTATTGGGTAGAGCCCTAAGTGATGTGCCTGATGGCACACCTTCAAACCTACATTTTAATAACAAAACTTATCCTTTCTAAGGCTGCTTGTCCTCGTTAGCTTGGACTGAGGTTGCTCAGGGCTGCTGTTGTTTCTTCCATCTTCTCTAATGTACTGTCTATGATGCTTTAGCAGCTGGGTGGTAAGTGGTTTGAAGAAGTTGAAACAGCTCAAAATAAGTTCTCTTCCAGCAGGATTAGGTTTTTCTCAGTGCTCTGAGTTAAAGTCAATCTGTGTTTGTGCCAAGAGGGAGGGCAGGACAGTAGCATCAGCTTTCTCTTGGATGGGCTGATGTTGCTGGTAGATAGAAAGCAGTGAGATTGGCAGAATGGGGCGAAGAACACCCTATATTCTTTCCCTTCTATCACACTGTAGAGTTGGCTCATACATTTCCATGTAAGACTTTAAAACTATTGAGTGACCTTTTTGTGTTGTGTATTATGTAGAATATAAAGTCCTTTAGCTAAGTGGAGGGAAGAGATACTCACATTGCCTGTGTCCTTTGGCTCCTTCATTTAATTTTTATTATATCAAAGTAGCAATTAGACCTGGTCAACAGCTCTTCATCTCTAACGTGAAACAAAGCAAGATTGTTGTAACAAATTTGGTTTTATGGGCCAGCTCCCTTTACCTCATACCAGGAATCAGTAGTGAGTTTTATTTCCTGTAGTTAATATGAATTTAAAATGTGAGAGAGCATCTTCAAGCTCCATTACCAGACCAGCTTGTTTATATTCTTATGTGCTTTTCTATTTCTTGTTACTCTATTAGAAATTAAATTCAACTTTGGGCAAGTATGCTCTCAGGCAATATTTAGACTGAACCATATAGTGAACTGGTGCAGATTGCTTGCACAGAATAAATTTTCCCAATTTTGGAGAAGATATTTGCTTTTCCATTTCTTGTTTTTCATCCAGTAGTCCAGTTGTTTTTTTATTTCTTGCTTGACATTCAGATGCAGTACTGTTTTAGCTGGCTGAAGCAGATGTGACTGTTTCCATTCTCTGTTTCTTCCTCTGTTGCCTCGCAGGACTGTTCATGTGGCCACACAGTGAACCAGATCAAGGAACTGGTTTTGGCTGGGGAAAAGATTGGTTGGTTGGTTGGTTTTGCTTAGTCTGCCCTCTGCAATCCCTCCACCTCATAAACAGCTTGGTGGCTACCTCTGTGCCAGTGGAGTGCTCCCAAAGAGTTACACTGGCTCAACAGGTTAACATCCAGGATTCAAGGAGCTGCACTGATTTAGTACTTCACCTTCTCCAGTGTTTCCCAGCTTGTGACTATAAACAGTTCCTCCGCTGCCTGCCAGCTTTCATTGTTGAAATAAAATGCAAAGGTAGCTTGTAACCAAGCTGTACTTTCTTCTTCAAAGAAGGAAGTTGTGTGTAGTCATCTGCTCCTTAATGGATGTAAGTGTACACGTCAGTTGTTGAGAATCCTTAAAAGTAAAGCAGAAGTTGTATGCCTGATTAAATAGATCTGGTTTGAGGCACTGTACACCATTAATGGTCATTAGTGCTTTGGGTAATTAGGGTGGAAGATGAGCAAAAATAAGACTTCCAATTTAATTTCAAGGCTGGATTTTAAACCTGAACAGTGATGAGAAAAATTGTGTGAGTGAATTCATGTGCCAAAAGCATAACTGATACGTAGTGATGTTGTGGGCAAAATAAATAGCAAAGAGCACACAAAATATGCTGCACGACTGTACAGAAGACAACATTTGTATTCAGAGGCAGAACCTTTCTATTTTAGCTACCGCAGTTGCAAATGTGTATGTGCTTTAGGGCACAGGTACTGGTTTCTCTGAAGTTCTGTTGCATAGTGTATAGCATAATTGGGGTTGTATAGTAGTTATGAATAGAAAATCTTCTGAAGATGATTATGTTTCTTCTATAAGCGTTGGAAGTAGATGTCACTGTTTTGTTTGGTTTCTTTTCCTTTCATGTCCCATAGTCCCCATTAGAAAGGGAGCCAGAGAGTCTTGGACTTCAAGCAATTGTGTAACTGGTCCTCCAATAATTGTCAAACTGGCAAATGCCAATGAAACAATACTTCCCTTTGTTTGATTAAAAAGAAACTTGAATCACTGTTTCGTTGTTGGGTTGAATTTATGGCTATAGTATGTGCTTCAAGCGGAGGTTGCAAGACAAGCTAGTGATGTGATAAATCCCTTGCTAACTCTTTTTGTCAGAGAGTGAATATGTATTTAATCTTGCTGTCTGTGCTTAAATGCTAAAGTAAATGCTAGCTTGAAGTCTTAAAATAGTTTTAAGATAGTAATAGGACTCTCTTGAAGCAGGCTGCCTTTCATCTTTATTGCTGAAAATGTCAAGGTTTACAGAGTTCTTCATCAGTGGAAAAGTCTGATTAGCAACAAGAATAAAAAGGAGCTGAGTAAGGATTATGGAAAGCAAAACTAGAGTACTTGGAACACAAATTAGGAGAAAGAGGGGAAGTTATCCTCTCTTTCTGCCATTCTGCTTCATTCAGGTGACACTGTAACCTGCCAAGGTTGATGGAGCTCTTCCAGCCTTTCCTGGGAGAGTAAGGGAGTGACAACAGATTTTTGACTAAGGTAAATGAAAGCTGTCAAGAGTGCTGTAGCTTGCAGATGGGGTGATGGTTTAGCCTATGTTTAGAGCACTGCAAATGCATTGGTGCATCATGTCTTAGACACAGTATTAGGCAGTGAAAATGGTTATTTTAAGTCTGATGTCTCTTGGCTGCGCTGACTAATTCTGTGAGCATGAATGATTGTCTGTGCTCTTGAAGTCCATCTGTGTGTATCACAAATGATGCAAATCAGCCTTGTCCTTGAACAAAATGGCAGAGGTGCAGTGTCAGTGGGTTGTAGAAATGTCCATGCAGGTACAACTCAGGTCTTTGATTAACTTGCTTGCTTGGAACATCTGATACCTGATTTGTTCTCATTAAAAAGGACAGATTTTGCCTCAGTTTGCATTCTCATTGAGTCAGAAAAGCAGGTCAAAAACTTGGGTGATAGAAGCTGCGTGTGATTGGTATCAGTTTTTCTGTAGGCTGATAAGCAGAGTGTTCTTAGTGCAGTCTTGCAACTTGCACATACAAGTTCTCTTGTACACGCAGCATCTAGATGGGCAATTTTGTGCAATCTCACTGTTATGAAAAGAAAAAAAATTTAAGAGTCCTGTGGCTTTGGTATGATCTGTTTTACACTGACATGGGAACAGGTATATGTAAGATCTTACGTCATGAAAACAGTATGGAGGTTGCTTTGTTCTGGGCTAATTATGTTGTTGTGACCACTGATCCCAGTACACAAGTATCTCTATTAGTGCATGTGTGATGTAATTGTCTTTCTGTGTGTTAGCTGTGATTGCAAGCAGGTAGTAATTGGACAGTTTCTGGTGAAGTACTTTATAGTCACAAAGTAATCAAATTGACTCTGGTTTTGGTTTTGTTTTTGACATTAAGGTTTTGCTAGGTCAGACCAGGAACAAACTTTTTATTTTACCAGGCCTTTTTCATTTTAATTTTCTGTATTAAAAACAAAACAAAACCAAAAAAACACCCCCAAACAACCAACAAAACAAACGAACCAACTCTCTCAAACAAACCATTTAAGTAAGAAAGACTTACTTGTAAAACCGGGAAGCAACCATTGCATTTGTAAAGCTATATTAACACACAGGTGTATCCAGATAATCTTCATCCAGTATCCGGATGAACCTGTGGGGTTCATACAGGCAAGAATATGTGTTTATACAATGAACATGTTTGCACACTGACACTGGGAACACTCTTAAGAGAGTGCTTGACCACAGGGCATAAAGTGTACAAATTACAATCTGCCTGCTGGTTCTGCAGATGTTTGGTGCATCTTGGCAGTAAGGTCCATGACACCAGTACATAAATATATGTATTTATTTGTTATTGCTACTTTTGACAGATGCAGGGAAGTGTTCTCAGATGTATCTGTTAGTGCAGTGCCAGTCTGGACAACAAAAGCTGGGTCTTCAAAAACGTTGTTGGGGTACCTGGGTAAATGGTAAGTTTTGAACATGGAATGATCCATGAGCTGTGGCTTTTATTTGACAGTGAGGACTGCGTAAAGAAGAAAGATCTGGTTTATGCTTTTCTCCTTCAGTTGCATTCAAGTGTCATGAAATATTAATGCTGACTTGACTTTTTTTCCTTTTGTGATGGACATTGGTTCCCAGTGTTATTTCCAAGTTGAATTTGGCTCATTGTTGTGTACAGCAGCAAATCATCTCCCACTAAACCTTAATCACAGTGGGTCATTTTTAGCAAAGAAAATGAAAACAAGGAAATGTTGGAAAATTCTAAAACAGTGAAGTTGTGGTATTTCTTGCTCACGAAGTTTGAATAAGGCAGTCATTGGCTTCATGGATATATTCCTCCCCTCTGCCCCTTCTTGTCACCACCTTTGCAACACTTGTGCTAAGATTTGATTTCTTTAGCTAAGCAAACAAGTATTAATCTACTTCATGTGTGCCTTTATAATGTCAGCATCCTAAAAGTTGTTAAATGAGAACAGCGCTTCCTGTTCACTGATTTGTGTTAACTGTGCGTACCCTACTCAGGGGCCATGATGAAGCTAATGCTTTGGAACTGTATAGTTTACCAGTGTACCTGGCACTAGCGTCTAATTTCTCCAATAGACATCCTCAAGTGTTTATTTTCTCAATGTAATCAAGAAAAGCTTTTCTACTCTCCTGTCATTTGCTATGTTCCATGTTTCCCAGGTGAATCTGTAGCTTTTCTCTGTACTTGCTATATAGTGATCATCTTTTTTTCAACATGAGCTGTTAGGGCTGTTGCTGGTATTAACACTTAATGATGCTATTTTTTTCTTTCACTAGAAATCCTTCTGATACTTCAGAAGATCACATTTTGCATTTTCAGTCATGTTATACTCGCATTTTATAGTCTTCATGAGATCAGCTATTGAATTCAAATTCTGCCCTTCTCAAATTTAGAAACATCTTCTAATAGAAAAACTATTTCTTGATTAATCCACACATGCATGATCCTTCACTGTGTATGACTGGGTTTCATTTCATCTCTGTTATTGAAATTCTGAAGGTCATCTGATCCATCATTTATGATACCCAGCTCTGTTTTCATGGTGGCTTCTAATTCTGTTATCAGTAAAGCTTATTCTTGCATCCCTCATGTTTTTGTAACAGGATCATTGATGGTCTTTCCCATTTTTGATACTTTACTCCTTTTATGACTAATCATACAAGAACACTTTAACCTTATTTAAATCTGACTCTCTCTCTTCTGGATTTTTTACCCTATCTCAGTGAAGTATCTGGATCCCAGCTTAGAATCCCATAATTGACTTGGCCCTATTCTATCTATAGTACTTCTTCATTTGCTGTCTCACATCATCATGTTGTACAGGCTCAACAACAAAATCAGTTGTGTTAGAACTTCTATATGAGTTATTAAATGATGTTTGTCCTTTGGGATCTAAAGTTTACACCAGCCTTTTGCCAGATACGTGTGTCATGGTTTAAGCCCAGTTGGCAACTCAGCCACTTAGCCACTCGCTCACTTTCCCTCCCTTCTCCCCTCTTCCCCCACCCCGCTTCTGGAGGGATGGGGAGGAGAATGGAAAGAATGTAACTCCCATGGGTTGAGATAAGAACAGCCCAGTCACCAAGTTATAACACAAACCACTACTACTGCACCAATAATAATGATAAGGGAAATAACAAGGGAAGAGAATACAACCACTCACCACCCGCTGACTGATACCAAGCCTGACCTGGGCAGTGATCTAGCCCTTCTGGGTAACTGCCTCCAGTTTACATACTGGGCATGATGTGCTGTGGTATGGAATACCTCTTTGGTTAGTTTGGGTCAGGTGTCCTATCTCTGCTTCCTCCCAGCTTCCCCTCCTCCCTGGCAGAGCATGAGGCTCACGAAGTCCTTGGTCACAGTAAACATTACTGAGCAGCAGCTAAAAACGTCGGTGTTATCAGTGTTGTTCCCAGGTTGAAAGTCAAAACCACAGCACTGCACCAGCTACTAAGAAGAAAAATGACTGCTACTGCTAAACCCAGGACAATGTGTTACTAAGATATGCTCAGACCAAGAGAGAAAGAAAAATTTCTATGTTACTCTGCTGCAGCTGCCATGAACAGATACTCTCAATCAACATTGTTTTCTACATAGAAGAGAAGGAAGATTACTGGTGTGTTTGCCTGAGCAGCCCTCAGCTCATGGATCCCATTTCCATATTAAATATGTCAAATGACAGTGACTCTGCCTTGCCTTTAGCTAGGATCTCAGTGGTTAATTACCCCCACTTTAAATGGATGTGTTTATTCTGGAGTGAGTTTACCTGACTTTGACTTCAAGCCTTTTAGCTTTGTTTTTCTTTTCTGCTAAAATAAAAATCACAGCTGTCAACCTGTTTTAACAATAACATCAGGTGGCACTAGTTTGATGCTTCCCAAAGGTCTAAAGATATGATGTGGTATTTGATTTGTAATAGGATTTCTGACTGAATCAAGGAGTATACCTGTGACATTGTGTGACTGGTATTTTTGGTGCTAAGGCCCTTTATGTCTTTCACATCTTCCACTTCTGTCTGCACTTATGTCTGATTAATCCATCCATATCTCAGGTTATTCCTTTGGCCCTTTAAAAATACGATTACAATATTAGGGTTTTAATTGTTATCTGAGGCTTCCGTAACTTTCAGCAGCTTGAACAATCTCTTCAATCATATGTATTTGAACCAATGGGGAGGTGGAGTCATTTAGATAATAACCTGTAATTATTTTTTATCCTCTGTTTCATTGCTTCAGAGGAGTGCCAATCTTTGGTCTTTATTTTCCTCCACTTTAAGTCTAGAGCCAAACCAGATGCTCAGTTTCATTTTAATAATAAATGAAAACCATTTAGTCCTCTGGACAGAGATTACCCAGTGAGATAAATACACCACTTGCAATTTCTAATAAGTAGGGGTGTTAGTCTGGATTGTGATTGGAGTTAACCTAAAAACTGTCCAATTTCCCATGAAGATACACAGGAAAACTCAGTTTCAACTTGTCTTATTTCCCCAGCTAAGAGCAGCATGCCAATTGAACAGTTAGCAACTGTAGGAGATCTCTTTTTTTTCCTGAAAACATTGCACTCTGTGAGTGGTATTCTGGAGCTGCTCCTGTTATTGTATTTCCTTAGTGTTGGAGAATATGTTGAAAGTTTTAGAGTGTAATAAGGAGATGGTCAAGCTCAAGGCTTGCATATAGTGGAGGTTTGCTGTGTATTTACAGTATTCTACTAAGTACTTTCTTTGACAAGAAGGCACAAATTGTTTGGAGAGTGACTCATTCACATCCTCCTTCCTCCCCTGGAGAACTGGGAAGGTGGCTGTGCTTTTGAAGAAAGCTCCTTTAGCTAACATGGCAAAGCGAGTTCTTGGTTCATTGAGAGTTATTTTTTTAAGTTTGCATAACTTTTCTCACTTATGGCTGCTTTAATATGCAAGAATGCTCAAAATAACATGGTCAGCTCAGGTGAAAGGAAGAAGGAAAGGAGATAAATCACATAAGGCATCATTCACTCTCTTAAGACAATGAAGGTGTGGCACAGGAAGGTGTTGAAAGGATCCCTGTCCGGTTGTGCTGCTTTGATGTTTTAACTTTATATTCTAAATGTTTAATAGATTATGCCTTAGCTTCACAGGCACAAGAGATTGCTGTGACCTGCCAGGGAGTGAGCTCATCAGCAGCATGCTTGTGCAGGGAGGGTATTGCAGCAGCACTACTAGCTGGTGAAGCAAAGGGCAAGAAAAGCAATCCAAGCACCAGGGCTTGTCCTACAATTATGCCTGTTAGCAACATCGTAAAGTAAATGTGATTCTGCAAGACTTCTTCACTGGAAACCAACTCCAGCAGCTGTCAAGAACAGCTACTTGTTTTTAAAACTTGATGTTTATAACTATACAGTCACAAAACTTTAGTTGGGTATTTCCTGGCCTAACACCACTGAGATGTGTGTTCGGTTTTCCAGTTTGTGAAGGAAGAGCCCCTTCCAGTTACTCTCTCAGTGACACTACACAGGTATTTTACTCCCATATTCTACATTCTGGATTTTAATGCTGGAAAAATAGGGCAGGGAAGGACTGATTTACCCAGAACATAAAATTACATAAAATCCAGATTACGTTTGCAATGGTTTTTGTTGTGCGTTTTTATTCGTGTATTTTATTCAAGGGAAAGTATGGGATCATGGAGGCTTGGATGCCTTTCTCTTTCCCTGAGTAAAATTCTGTGTTTCTACAAAGAATATCAAATTTGATCAAATGGGAATTTTCTTTGTTTTACCACCCACCCACCCAAATGCTTTGACCTTTCAGGGAGAGAGCTGAGCTTTGCTTTCAGAGATGAGAACCTTTGCTCTTGTTATTTAGAATCATCAGTCTGATGAAAATTTGGTGAAAAGCCAAGTTTCTGGCAGTAGCAGTTCATTACTGGGCATTTGTCTCTGGCATTGCAACAGTTTGATCATGAAATTTGGAATGTGCTTGATGGGTGTTTGCTATTTACAGTGCTCTGTGGTCTTCACATCGCATTTCTTATGTTAGACATCGTAATTAATAACTGCAGTAAGTACATCTTGCAGATAAGCATAAAAAGGCCTTGCCACTTAGATGCTTTATCTTAAAAGGCACCATGCCAGCATTTGTGAGAACAGAATCACTGTCTTGATTCTACTTAAGTTTGGAGCTAATCTCATTAAAAGCTTTGGTGCTGCCTGTACTCAATTGGGAGCATATGACCTATTCCTTCTGCTTGCTACACATGCTTTCAGCGGCTGTAGATTTAGTTTCTGAAGTTACAAACTGTAAAAAAAATGTGGTGTTCTGTTCTGACTCAGAAGCTAATCTGGGAGAGAAAACCCCAAACAACTCAAACAAAAACACTGGTAATTTTGGGCTTATGCAAGGGGCATTCCACCTCAGACTTAATCTATGCTTAATTCAGCCTGCCAGATGCCCTGGGAGGAATACTGCAGCATGAATTTGTTGCAAATGCATTTTATTCATTTAAAGGCTTCAGCCTCCCAATTTCTGTTGCCGTGTTGAGCATCCCAATATCCAGAGATGACATTTGCGTTCAGTTCATAGGCAGGTGGAATTGCAGCTGCTTGCCTTCAGCTCTGTGGATTTTTTCACCCTGTGTTTCTTTACCTTCTCTCTTGACAGCTGAGCAACTTGGTTGCATCTGCAACTCTACAGCCACACGTTGGCTGAAGCGTATGCGCAGTGTGGTTCGGTATCTGAGGGTTCGCTAAGCCTGTTTTTATCCTTACCCAGTGCTGGAATCATTTCTTCCCCCCTCCAGATACACTGCCTAACATTCACTAGAGGTTTCTTTGGTGTTCCCCATTGAATGTTCAATTCCCAGAGTAGGTGTAACTGCCAGTATCGACAGCTGGTTTTATTTGCAAACGTAGACTGCTCCCTTAGGCACAATTCCTTTGTTAATGATGTTTCCAAGCCATACGGAATTATGCAACAGCCATGAGAGTAACTAACATCTTATGTCATATTTTAATCCTTTTTCTAATTAGCATTTTTCCTTACATGCTTTTGGAACTCCAGTCTTTACACTTACCTGTACACTGAGCTTACTGTAAGCAGATGAAGCAGATGAAGTTTGCATCTGTTTCATAGAATGCAAAAAGGGCACTGAGAAGGAAACAACCGGATTTTGAATTGCACTTTCATGTCTCCATGCAGGAAACAGTATCACAGTAAGCAGTGCTTTTGATAATAAAGGGAGTGTTCTTATCAAAGCAGTTTTTTAAAGTTAACCCCCCTCCCCATTTGATTAAGTATAGGGATTCTTTTAAGCTGTCGTGGATAAAAAAGAGTTAATTTGCCTTCATAGAATGTACTGTTTATTCTGCTTTTCTGTCAAAAGAGAATGAATGGATTTACCCCATCTTTATGCTTCACGCTAGCAGTAAAGCTAACCAAGCTGTAGGAGGAAATATACCTATCTGTCATATGCAGCATAGTATTATTAGGTTATTTATTTGTATTATGAAGATTTATGATCATCCACCGAGCCTTCAAATATTGCCTTCTGCCATATGAAGCTTAGAAGTTCTCTGAGTGAATAACTATTCCGAAATGACCATTGCTGTATTCCCAGGATCCAAAACAACCAGTGGCATTCATGTAACTGCAGACTTGCCCAGCTGTAACATCCTCAGCTTTCTCTGAAAGAGAAGGGGCTTAGCAAAAAGAGAATAGTATTTCTGTCAGTTTTAGCAACAGAACTGATCGCTAACTAAATGAATGTGGTTATTTTCCACCAATATGACTGAAAACAAATTTGAAGTGCCTGCTGAAACTGTGCAGCTCCTCTTAAGCAACCATAGGACAGTGTTTTCCAGGGGCAGAAACTGCAGTGGACTATTTTCAGTTCTAAATGTAAGCAGTTGTAGTTCCACTGAAATTAGAGCGAAGTTTTATTGCTTTGTGCAAAAGTTCAGTTTGATTCCCGGGCTGGAGTTTACAATTCTCAAACCCATGAAGTTTTGAAGTTGCGTTTCTTCTGTGACGTTTCCAGCTCAGTAGTAAACAGCCTTACTTGAAGAGGAGGAAAACCAGGAATAGTGGGGTTTTTCACCAGTAAAATTCACATACTGTCAGGTTGAGGGTTTTGTCCTGCATGTTCCAATATTGAGAATACTCTGACCTAATGGCCTTACATACGTAGCACTTTTCTTTCATTGCATGCCTAGTTTTTACTAAAGCTTGAGGCTGGGATTGTATTTGAGGGTCAGTAAGTCTATGTTGAGCTTTGTGCTGATACGGCTGCACTAGTACTTGGGCAAGGCAGTTATACACTGGCAGGGGTGTTTTTACAATGTGACTAATCTTGGAGGTACATGGAGCACCATGTAGGTTTAGCTTTGAAATTCCTTTCTTAAACAAAAGTCCATGCTCAGCTTTAATTATTGAGGTCTTGGTTCTCCTCCCTGATACTCTGTCCTATCATTAAGGAACCAGACTGGTTTCCTTGAGAATTTTCCATGGCATGTTTATGCTCATGGTACTTAATTGCTTAAGGCTGACAAATAATAGTGTTGCTGCAGTGCAGTACAGTCTTGGTTCTGCCTTTCATAGCTCTGTGGGTTTTTAAGCTTTCTTCACTTCAGGTTCTGCATGTGGCTGCTCACAAGAATGGCATTATTTTTGCTTAAGCATGCTCAGAGGAGATCTACGAATTCAGATGTCAAAATGTTTGAGTTGTGAGAGCCTGGGAATTGGACAAGTATCTTGAGACCTGTAGTTTTGATGCTTAGCCTCATGCAGGAAAGGGCTATGCTTCTCATTTGTCTGTCTGATGTTTGAGTTCTCTAGAAAGAATCCCTTTTTGAGACACAACGAACTGAAAACTTCATTCTGCAAGTGAGCCTGCCACTGCCATGCTGAGCAAGAGCAAAATCCTGTCCTCACTTACCCTACTTCTGTGCTAGTGAAAACCCAGTCAAACTTGTCAGCCTTGGGATTTAGTTTACTCATCTGTGAGATCTGACTGCATGTTCAGTCCTTAGTCAAGGAGTGTGGGAGGAATGGAGTTATTTGTAATGGAAGTGAAAGAAAAAATAGCTTGTGCAAAGAATGCTGGTTTCCGAGGTGCTGTTATTAAATACAATCTGATTTGAGTAAAATGCTTGGTATGTCATCAGGCTTTGTTTCAATGGCTAATACATATTTTGTGGACATTCCAGCTTTTGAACCCTCCTAGCAAGTTACTGGCCCTGTGGCAATATTCCTAAGTGGGTGCTACAGGAATATGCTGTTGCTTATGCAAATGCTGTCAAAGGCCTGTGGATATTATTCTGGTTTTGCTAATTGTGTCAGACTACAATGCCAGCATTTGGGAGTACAGTGATCCTACTCCGTGGAATTTCACTGTTTATGCCAGCATGAGCTTTTTTCCCTTCATATCTTTTGTACACCTTAGCAGTGGTACTGTATTTTAACTGTGTGCGATATAGTTGAGTTCTGTCTCTAAATACCAAGTGTAAGATTAGCCACTGATGTACCACCAGAGCCAGGTTGACATCATGCCTTTAGTGTATGGAAACAATTAGGTCATTGGTGTGTTTCGCTATTTAAGCTGATGCTTTGGTTGTTAAGTGTCTCCCATAGTTGCTGCTGCATGGAACATAGTGCCAGACTGTGCCAGGTTCTTAAGCAAGACATGAATCGCTGAAACACTGTCATTTCTGCTGTCTTCTCTGGAAGCTCAGTGTGTATTCCTCAGTCAGCTTCTCAGTATGTTAGCCTGCTGTATTTGGAAGTCATACCTTCCTGATTTGACTTCCCCACTCTTGACTATAACTGTTTGCAACTTCAGAACTCCATACATCAATGGATATAAGTATATGATAGATGCATTGACTATGAAATGATTTTTGTGTCATTCCTGTAAAGCAAACACAATTACAAAAGAATTATTACTAGTTGTGATTTACAGAGTAGTTGTGTTTCCCCTTTCTTTCCTGTTCATCAAACTTCTCCATGGCAATCAAGTGCCTTATATGCATATCCGTGTATCTTTCAAAAATGAGACAGCATTTCTATTCTTTACCTGTACAACAGTAAATAACAGAGATTCTAGATCAACAGTGCTTGGTGTTTTGCATATGCTTATTGAGATTTTCCCTGCACAATTTGCTTTATATAGACCTGCTAAAAAGGAGACTTGCTCGTAGTCAGAGTGGAAATGTTTAGCAGAGCTGGGGGCTGTATTGCTCCTGCTCACTAGACTTAGCATTAAATTAATCATACAGTCTTCATGAACCTTGCTTACTGAATGAAAAGAATTCCTCACACCAACATGAAAGTAACACCATCACAACACAGGCGAAGGAACTTCAAGTCAGTGCAGGTATTTATGGGTTAGCACTTGCATCATGTTCCCTTAGGAGTGATGTTCTGCCTGTTGTGGTTTAACCCCAGCCAGCCAGAGCCCCGCGTAATTGCTCACTTACTCACCCTGAGTGGGATCAGGGAGAGGCTCAGAAGCCTCATACTCGTAGGTTGAGATAAAGAGGATTTAATGGGATAGAAAGGAATAAAATAATGCTAATAATAGTGATAAAATAATTAGAATATGCAAACTCCCAGTTTCTTGTGCACCTGCAGCCTGCTTGCTGGCCAGGCATGCGAAGCTGAGATCTCCTTGGCTTAGTATAACACTACTTAGCAACAACTAAAACATTGGTGTGTTACCAGCATTGTTCTTAGCCTGCATCCAAACCACAGCACTGTACTAGCTACCATGAAGAAAGTTGACTCGATCCCAGCCAAACTTGTAAAGTCAAACTTCAAACTCGAGGACAGATTTTTCTGCACAGCAACACTGCTATTTGGGTACCTAGAGCTAATAACCAATTGATATAAAAACCTATTCAGTATTTCCCTAGGCTGTTATGTCAGAAATTCTGATTGACTCTCAAGCTATTTTTGTGTATTTTTAGTTGTAATTAGTACTCAGTTACAGAGCAGGCAGCTGGATTTGCAAGAAAGCTGAGTTCCCTGGGTAGCCATACTTGCTAAGGTCATTCAGGTGGATTTGCAGAACATAATAAAGGGTGCAGGAAGAGATTTGGAAGCTTCCTCAACAACGTATCATTTACATTGCAATATGCCTGCAAGAAATCCTAATCATAAGAGGGTTTTCCCCCCCTTTTTTTTCAGTCCATCCTTCACCATCAGGGCATGTGTCTGCCTCTTTGGCTTTGAAATTTGGTTTACTGATATTACCCATGAAAACAAAAAGCCACCTGAGCATAAGATGGGATTCATGCATTTTTTCCAGTTGTTTGCAGTCATCTCGTTCATCACTGGGATGCTCTTGTTTCAAGACTCTGTGACCAACACAGTCTCTGGGAACAAGCTGGTTTTGTTCTGTAAGCAGCAATCTTCTCTCTGAAATGGCACCAGGTCAGCTCCTTGAGATAGCATTAGGACGTTGCAACGCCAGAGGAGCTGATTTTAAGGCAAAATTTGTAATCTGGGTCCTCACAGCTGGCTACCATCAACTTCCCACATTCACCTCATTTTGCTGAAGTCGTGAGTTTTCTTCTTCTGCAGCATTAGCAGTGGAATTCTTTGTTTGATGGAGAGCATCCTGGCACGGTTGGTAAATCCTGGACTGTAACCAGCAGGTTTACTAGTCTGAGGTGCTTTGATGGCAAAGTAGGTTAAGGGCAGTATTTTTCTCTGTGCTGCCTGTTGTTAAACACATGGAGTTGATTTTCAGAGCATACATTTTACATGTGAACATGTGTGTATATGTACATGTGTGTGTATATGGACATACATGTGTGTACTTCTTTGCAATAGGAAGGATGTTTCCTCACCCCTAAATTGCAAACTTGTCTGTGAAATTACTGATGTCATTGAAATTGAAGGTTTTATTATACTTTTATTTATTGAGATCCAAAGCCTAGAAGAAATGCAGACTTTGTGAAGCTTTTGGTGGCATACTGAGGAAGATGGATATAAGCATGTGGAGTTATGCAGATACTCTACAGTGAAGGGATTCCCATTGAGCTGGTGGGACATAGAATTCCTGGAGGAAGACCATGGACTGCTGCACTCCAGGATCTTCTCAGAACCATCAACTTCCCCAGGCAGCTCAAGACACAAGAAAACTAGTTTGAACTCGTTTGTATGTTGCAGTGAATCATCTGTGAGAGGTGAATTACTTGACACTTGGTGTCATGGTTTAAACCCAGCCATGCAGCTCGTTCACTCACTCAACCCCCCTTTCTTGCCTTCCCCTGCTTCCAGAGGGATGGGGAGGAGAATCAAAAGAATGCAACTCCCACAGGTTGAGGTAAGAACAGTTTAGTAACTAAGGTGTAACACAAATCACTGCTGCTACCACCAATAATAATAATGGTAAAGGAAATAACAAGGGAAAAGAACACAGCATCTCACCAACCACTGACAGATAACTCACAACACCCCATCAACCACCGACTGAATCCCTCCTCCAACACCCCAGAGAGCACTCGCCCTTCCAGATCCCTCCCAGTTACCTCCTGGGCATGACGTGCCATGGTATGGAATACCTCTTTGGTCAGTTTGGGTCAGGTGTCCTGTCCCTGCTTCCTCCCAGCCTCCCCTCCTCCCTGGCAGAGCATGAGGCTCACAAAGTCCTTGCTCAGGGTAAACATTACTTAGCAACAACTAACAACATCGGTGTTATCAGTTCTGTTCCCAGGTTGAGTCAAAACACAGCTGCACCAGCTACTAAGGAGGAGAAAAACTGACTGCTATTGCTGAACCCAGGACACTTGGCAATCTGTGCTCATCCAAGTGCACAAATCTGACTGGAGATGTGACCATGCCTGGAGTGCCCCAGAGGTGAAGTAGTACTGTCCTTGGGCTGCACCATGTGGAACCCTGGTGTCCTAGGCAGTTCATCTAGTGGAGTTTGGCAGTACAAGAGAGTTCACACAGCCAATCAATCAGGACAGAGAAGCCTGGGAGAAACCACATCTGACTAAGCAAGCAGGACAGGTGAGTCACCAAAACGTCCATTGAATAAACAAACACATCAATCCATGACATGAGACAATGCTTCTTTTAAGAACACTCATGTAAAAATGAGGTCTTGGGTGCTCATTTATGGTTCAAGTAGCAGTTTATATATTTATTATAATTATACACAACCTTGACAATCTATATTGCCATTCAAAAATAAATTGAAGTATTGTCAACTTGCACATGGTCTGTCACTAATAAGAATCCCATTTACATACAGAGTAAACATTTTGCATACTGAAAACACTGCTTTCAATTCTGATACTCCCATCTCTTCCCTCCCCCCTTTTCTCTGGACCTATGCTTACACTAATAAATGAACGTTTCCAACTATGCAACATTCAGGGACTACCACCTTTTAAAGATCAATTTAATGATATCGTTTCAGCACTTTGTGGAGGTGGCCAGTGGGTAAAGCTCCTAAAACATGATACAGAATCAAAATTATTCTTCGATTACATTGCTGCGATTCCTGCTTTTCATTGCTTGGTATATTTCCTTCCGAATAGGAAGGATGGAAAACAGCGTTTAGTATGTGGATCAGGTAGGGCATACGAGCACACTCCTGGTTTAATATCTGTGAACAGTCACCTTCACTTGTTTTCACTGTTAATTACATGTGTAGTAAGTAGCTGAAACCTCCAAGCTTCAACTGGAGAATTAAGAATTTGGCTCAGTCAGGCACCATGCACTTTCTCTAGCTCCTGAGTTTGTATTTGTAGCCCAAATGTTATCTTGGGAGTTGAAATTAAAATTGATGAGGGATTAACTGCTTTTTGTTATGCAACATAGTTTTTACTACCTCTTTTGACAGTGAGTTTGATGTCCTCTGGTGCCTGAAAGGCTAGAAAGATCAGAGACAGCATAACATTCTTTGATCCAGTTAAGGACAGCTCACAGCTAGTGGCAGCCAATGTAAGCATCCTCAGAACAGGTAAGACTGTGCTGACCCACGACTGAAGTCTGGGGTTCACTTTAGAAGCTAGCGTATTAAAAGAAGTGTGGTAACACAGAAATGAAAACCCTGTTTTAAGCGATGATATTCCTCAGGATGCTGATTTATGGGAATTGAATTTAGCTTCTTTTCCTACAGCAGCTGGCTAGGTGCTTTGGAGCAGCAAATGCAGCACATTTGTCAAATAGATCATGGTTTTGAAAGCCACTGTCTGAGACAAAAATACTCAGGAAGCAGTCTGCCAGCTCCTTGCCCATTTCCTGTATTTACTTAAATGCAATCCTTAACCAGAAAAACCCCCATGAAACATGGAGTATTTAGAACAGTTGACAGGAACAATCTGTAGCAGGTTGGAGTTCAGCACACTGAGATGCTTCAGAAGAATATTAAATAACTTCAAATACTGATGATACCAGTATTTACCAAGGAATATTATCAGTGGACAGATTGGATTATTTAGATTAACAGCCTTCACTTGTAAGTGGAAGAACCAAAAACCTCACCCAGCTCGCCATGGTAATGGTACTCTCTGGCTGCCCATGCAGAACACTAGTTTCAGGACCATGTACTTTGATTTCCCCTCTAGTGCTGATGTGCCAATGGAGACAAGGGCAACTTCCCCTTCTGCCATGTCTTCTTGGGATACCAATGTGGCAATACAGGTTAGGTGCTTCACCCAAAAGACTTGGGGGGGAGGGGGGGGGATTCAGAATTCCTACCTAGGTTTTGCAATCATGCCCCAATGGCAGTATTTAAACAGAGAAAGGAGGACAAAGCCAGGGGCAAGCAAGGGACAGGGTTTTGCATTCAAATTCAGGCCAAACAAGGCAGACTGCTGTACTGGGTTATTTTGAGCATGTAGTACCCTTGTCATTCTAAAGAGATTATAGAAGTTTAACTTCAAGAGATTGTTAAAAATCTGTTTATGTTGTATCTGACTGAAGTCCAAAGAAAACTGCTGTTTAAGCTACTGTAATAAGAAGACGTGGAAAGAAAGCCATGAATCAGTTGTGAAAGAGCTAGCAGCAACTTAAGTTTAGTAAAGCAAGTAAAATTTAAAGCCATTTCTTGAGCAAGCATTAATGCTGTAGACAGGAGGGAATCGGTGCTCTTTAAAGCAAAGAGGATGTTAGTAGCAAATAAAGTATTTATGCTGTTCTGTAACTAAACTTTTACATGAAGTTTTAGCCTGTGATTAACAAACCTTTAACACACCCCATCCTCCCCCCCACAAAAAAANAATCGGTGCTCTTTAAAGCAAAGAGGATGTTAGTAGCAAATAAAGTATTTATGCTGTTCTGTAACTAAACTTTTACATGAATTTTTAGCCCTTGAATAACAAACCTTTAACACCCCCCCCCCCCCCCCCCCCCCCAAAAAAAAAACCCCAACCCAAAACTGTACCACCTTTACCAATACAGTTTTGCTACCCAGGTTTTGTGTGGGATGGAGTGAACATTTTCAAACACATGAACATATCTTGTCCTCTATTAGAATTTCAACTAAGACAATTAGGGACAAATACCTGCTTTTGAAATACACCAGATGCAGAGTAGCTACAACTGTGGGTTCCCTAACAAAACCTGTTAGCTTATGTTGCAAGACACTAATTCTGGGGCTGTTGGGGTAGCCACAAGGTTCCAACTCACTGAGTGATGCACAAAATTGCGCATAGCTTTTGTAAGTACTCGAGAACCTTAAATCTGTGTCCTGGTAGGATTTGCTTATTGTAGCAGGAAACAGATTACACATTAACAAGTTATGTTCACATGTTCACGTGAAGCTCTGTACAAAGAACAACTTTGTCCTTCCAAATGGAATTCTTCACATGTACATCAGGAATCAGCTGCAATGAGCTATCTATAGGTAATACTATCGCTCTTCACCAGGGATTTAGAGCAGATGCATAGGGGAAAAAAACCAAGAAACAACCCCAAAAAAACACACCACAGAAAGCCCTGTTCTAGTAACAAAACCTTAGATACTGCTTTGTTGTATCTAGTTTTAATCTTGCTGTGTAATTATTCTAGCCTTTATACAATATGTAGTATTAAACATCTGATAATCACAGAAGCAGAAGACCTACTCTTGACCTTTTATCTATGGGAGAGCTTATGTTGGACATTCCCAGCGTTTGAGCTCTTCTGCCAGGTATCAGCAAATCTACTAGACAAGTTAATGTGTAGGAAGCCAATACTTCAGAATGCTACTCATTACACTGCTGTGGTAAATATTCATACTGTTAAAGCCTATAGGAACAAAGGTAGCTCAGTCCTGTACTCACCCCTAGGACAACAGACACTGAAGTACTGTCACTCCCTTCAGTGCCACAGATGTGTGACTGGAACAGCAGAATTCAAGACTGAGGTTGCACAGTAGCTGCAGGTCTTGAAGGTCAGTTTTTATTCAAAGGCTTTAAACAGGTAAACTCAGGGTGCCAGACATTCCACAACTGAATGCACAGAGGAACATTAGAGCAAAGTATGTGTATCTGTCACCTGATGTCAGTCATGAAGATACAACTCTAGCACTTAAGCCTGTTCAGCAGTTTTTATATACAGCTGTACACGATGCTTCCTTTTCCTGCAAGAATATCTGAGAGTGCAGTTCACCTCTACCAACTTCAGCCTGGGTGACAGACTACTCTTTGTAGCATGACCCGTAGTGGAACGAGAAGGGCATGTCTGGAGATAAAATGTCTGCCAAAGCCAGAAACAAGAGCATAACCCTTCACTTGTTCACAGTAACAGGCTTGCACACAACTACTGCAGCAATGCCTTACTGACACCTGGACACCTGAATAGATATAGGTAACAGAGTTCAAGTCACTAAAATGTTACATTGCAACTAGTCTTGGTCTCATATGCTGACTCAGAAACCACTTCTAAGTAGCTAAAGTAGCCTATCACTCTTCTGGTAATAGAAGAGTTGTTTAAAGTCAAAAGTGACTTGCACTGGCAAGTGCTACAGCACCTTGGTGACTTGACAGAAGCATTCAGTATATAGGAACATACACTGGACCATGACAATGTCCCAGATGTGTGCCCAACATGTATCAAAGAAAACAGTGACTCAACTGTGTAATACATTACAGACACTTTCATTAGGCCACCTAATGACCAAAGATAACTGGTAAGCTATGCAAGTTTGTCAAGTAGATTCCATCTTTGGGGTAATAATATACAGTTTTTAAGTTCTTTTGTTTAGCTCCTTGACCAAAAGATTTACACACCAAGTACTAAGGCTTAAGTAAGCTCTCAGGATCTCTTTCAAGTTTGCAACAGAATTTAAGCAAATTCAAAACCAGGGTGCCCATAACCAGCTAACAGAACACAATTTCTGTTGTTTCCCTTTCCCAGCACAAGATACAATCAAGATGTAGATTTCATTCCAAACAACAGAAGTGGAAATAGTAACACGTGCAGGAAGTACTTTTCATGGGAAAGCCATCCAACAGTCCTCGTATCTTCTATCCCTTTGTATTATCATTAGCATCATCCTGTCGTAAGCACAGTACATTATGTACAGCAATGCGCACTGAGACCATTTACTTAGGTTCAGCATGTGGCAGAGCCATTATGCTGAATTATTTTGTAACTAATATTGGTAGTGGTATGGGAATCTCAAATGTTTAAGCATGTATACTGTTTATATGAGAAAGACCAAACAATTCTCATGGTACATCAATGAGATGGACTAGAATGCCAACTAACCTCTATTTTAATATTTAAATTATAACAATACAATAACTAGAAAAGGTCAGTGCTTCAAGTGACAAGTTTTGCCACTTCAATTCCAATATTTTTCCAAAATAAAGATGCAATTAGATCTACACTTGAGCATCAGTAGTGCAATACAGTATCCTTTCCTGAATAAAGGAGCTGAGGTTTATCCACAATAAAAGCTTTAAATAAGGTAGATTGTTGCCATTTATATATCAATTCTGTATGTTTGATATAAAATATATTGGGAAAGCTTAAACTGACTTATACAATCTACATTTGGCTAAAGCTCCACATAAGCAGCATCAGTGGAAATGAACATCAGAGATGTACTGAATATAAAACACTTTCAAAACTACTCAGCAACAAATGACAGAAGGTTGACTAAGAATAACTGAACATCCGAGGTGTGTACCAGACAAAAAGAATGGACCCTGTGGTTACTTGCACTATTTTAATTGGGTAAAAGAAAGGCAAGATTTAGTCCACTTCCATTTCTCCAGGGGGTTTGGTCTGCGGAGAATTGTCCTTCGTTGGTTCAGGTTTTGTTTCAGTAGCGCTCTGTCCGTTCACTGGTCCATTGTGTTCACCGTTAGCTTTTGACTGCCCATCACTGGGTGGCTCTATCTTCGGTCTGGGCTTGTATATAATGGGGTTACAGAAGTTATCCAATTCCTAATTGTAACAGAAGTGAGACGGCAAAATTCATTTGGTGGCATAGGAATCACATTCAGCTACAATGCCTGAAATTTGCTTTTGCTTCTTAATTTTCAAGGACTAGGACTTTTCAGTTCTATCAACTTAAAATAAAACCTTTCACTAGTTAAAGAGCTGCCTATGTGTTAAAAGCCTGTGTGGCAGTGCGTTTTCTAGTAAGACTGGTGATGTAACTTGGGCTATTTTAGAAAGGCTTATGCAGAGGTACTGCTGTAAATCAAGAACCACAGCTGAAGATCAGTAAAACTACTGCTCCCTCTGTATGGATCTTTTTGATAGCTTTAAGATCCCTGCAGATGTAATATTCATACTCAGTACAGAGGCCAGAATCTCATTTAAGGACAAACTTCCTAAAATGCAACAAGTACAAGGACTTTTTTTACCTTAGATTTTGTCACTATTTCTGCCACTTTGACAACTGGATCCTGAGTGAGACTTAGTTTGTTCTGGGCATTCATTTTGCTGTTCAGCCAATTCATTGCCTCACTAATGTATTTTTCCACCTTCTCCATCTCAGCAGGATCTAAGTGATCGTATTTTTCATCCTAAGGAAAGATGTAGAGCAATTAATATATGTTTCTCATCCAATTAAGGATTTCATGGACACAGAATAAAACAGGGTAACTTGCTACAATCTGATAGAAGTCGTTTTTAAACAAGCTCAGTATCAGGAACAACTGCAGAACACCACAGACAGGACACTGGTTTTAGACATTTGAAATGCTGATTTTAATTACACACTGTTCAAGTGCAGGACAGTAATGAAGCTTTAAAACCGACCATAAAAAAGTGACTGTTTAATTTATGTTCTCATGGAGAAGCCATTTTTGTTAGCAACTCAGAATGGGTTTACAAGTTCTCAGGAGGAAAAGCACAACAGCCATTTTAAAGCAGCTTAACAGGTAATCCTATGGGATTCTATTTAAACACAAAAAACTACACAGCCAAACTGAAACACCCATAACGAACAGTTCATTCCCCAATGAGTTTGCCCTACCTTGTTTTTGTAAGCTTCCACTGCTTTCATAAGGAGCTGAATCTTCTTTCCCAGGTCATTTAAAACTTTTGGTCTCTCTGCATGTTCCATGTATCTTTCCTGGATAGGCTGTCCAAATTTCTGGAAACAAGCACAGAGGTCTTGGTAAATACAAGTTTACTTTAGTCCAAGGTCTAATACTAAACCACAGCATTGGAAGGAAGGCTGCCTTTAACTCATTTTCTCACCCACTTAACATATGCATTTTACTTTAGTGCCACCAAAAAATCCCAGATGTTTTAACACAGGAGTAGGGACTCTCCTCGTTTGCCTTCTTATTTTGCAGTTATTTTCACCAAGGTTAGCATCTGGAACAAGGCATTCAGAAAAGAAACAAGATTTACATGGATGGTTTAATTTTGAAGTAGTTATCCTGGAATGTTCTTGTTCTCCACTTTTTTTTAAACCCTTCCCTTGAATACTGGCAACCCAGGCAAGGCAGCAGTTGTCAGGATGTATACTGCTGTTTCCATCAGCCCTCCCCCAAATGAAATCTGACTCTTCAACCTTTATCATTAGATATTAGACCAAAACTTTAGTTTTATGATACAGGTTTAAAAGACCACTGAAAACAGGAAAACCAGAGCATACATTCTGGAGCACAATTCTGAATACCTGGGAGAGGAGTCAAACGACTCAAAAGCCTCTTTTGGACTGTAACAAGACTGACAGAGAATTACTACAGCAATTACTTCATTATCACTCGTGACAGCCTGCTTCATTCTGACTATTTTCAAATTTGGAGCACACTTGACATTAAAGCTAAATTCTAGTTCTAAATATTCTGTTCATTTCATAACTCAACTACATTCAGATAAAACCCGAATGTCCGTACTTAAAAGCACTTTGGTTACTTAGCCATATCTTTATGTAAATGCCCCTACCCCCAAATAGACACAAATTTTTTTACAAAGGAACTTAAAATCGTACTCTTAGTTCCTGAAGCTTATCCATGTATACTTGTTTAGGCTGGTCTTCTCCATCTTCATAAAGCCAGTTTTCTGTATCCTCCAACATCAAGGTCAGCTTGTTTGCATCCTGTGAAGCAAGTTAGGGACATGCTATTTCAGAGATCATGACAAATGAGCCTTACCTGCTCAGCACACAAAGAAAGCTCCTGCTCAAAAAAAGACTGTTTCATCACTTCAGAGTATTCAAAGTGACAGTGAAAGAAAACAGTAATTAACCTGCTTCAAAGCCAAGATTTTACAGTATGATAGGTGAACCCTTACTCATCTGATCTGCAGCTGAAGTTCATGGGAGTTACACAGCTTCAGGACTGACTTTAGAAGTAAGGACATCAACGTTCTTGCTTATTATCCTTACATGGGAAGTACTGCTTTCCAGGTTCTCTGATCACAGGATGAAGATGACTAGACAAATTTGGAAACTATATGCATAGTTGAAGGCAAAATTGTTTTAACTGGACTCTACTGGCTACAAACAAAGATGTTACCTTTAACTGGTCAGAAACAAAGGATCTTACCTATCCCCAGTAACTTACCCAAGAGATTGTTCTGAAAGTGGTATGGGAAAGACAGTCTCACACCCTGGCGTTTAGACTGGAAGAGCATCTGTGCTGTGCTGCTGACCAGGTAATCCAGAGAGCAGACCTTAAAACTGCTGCTGGACATCAGTTGTTTTAACTGGTGGCTTGCGTACCAGCCACTTTCATACAGATGGCTGTTACAGAGGCACAACTGTAGGACGTGCTCTTTCAATGCTGCTTTTGCAGAGGCCTAGCATACAGTTTTCTTCATTACCCTTACCTGAAATTTCAGTAACCTATCCTGCTTGAAAGTAGACAAACCACAGAGCTACAGACACTCCATTTCTGTTCTTTTTAATCCTGTCCACTCACACCATTTAGAAGCTCGCAGTGATCTGTCTTGCTTTCCTACCCCCCCACAGGGTTTTTATTTTCCACCTGCATTCCAATCTTTCCTTGTCACTGAAAAACTTCAAGAGCTCTGCATGTCAGCATGTCTAGTGTCAGGTGCAAGCACAGTTTGAACTTAACTTCTGTGAAGTTAACCAATGTCATATTCCAAAATAACACTTAAGAGATCCCTGCAGCCTCATAACCCATGCTGAGAACTCACAAGTACAAAGGCATTTTTTTACAGCAGTTGAAACACAGGCAAATCTTACTTCTTCAGTGATGAATTTCTCAAAGACCCCACACAGCTTGTCTCTGAAGTCATACACATACTCTTCAACGGCATTCTTAGCATCATTTCTTTCTTTCTCAAGCTTGTCTTGCATCATCATCTTCCCCTAGGGCAAAAAAAAAGAAAGCTTATGTAAGAATTAAAGCATTTCAAATACCAAGTTTAATGATTACTCTCTTGACACTATACCCCAGAGCTTTGCAGAAGCAGCCTGCTACTTCACTGTTACTATTACAACTTTCACTTTCTTGTAAGTCATGCTTACTGCAGGCAGAACTGGAACGCGGTTAAAAATAAGTTCGTATTTGGAAGCTATTTGGCAAGTGCTTTAACAAACTGATCTGACCACAACAGACACGACTCAAAGTAAGGTACAAGTCTTGACTGTGGTTTGGCAGTCAACAGGAAACATTCTGCCCTACAAACATGTTTCAGACTTTATTCTTCAGACTGATCATCTTTCAGAGAACAGCTTATGCCTGTGGGATCTTCACAAGCATGATACCTACACAGTTCAGAAAGGACCTTCCAAGAGACAAGTTTTCTGCATGTTATAAGACTTCCCTACTGATACAGGATTTAAAGGGCAAAAATACCATCTAGTGAAGCACACAGCTTCTGCAGAGCACCAAAAGGTGCAAGTGCTACCCCTGACAACTATCAGGTCAGTCAGCAACAATTAGCATTCCTATAACATGCTGTGCAGCCTGCCTGCCTGAGGACAAAATTGACATTTTAGGTAATGAGAGGCTAATAGGTCGAACTTGGGCACCTGGGTAGTTCAGTCTAGTAAAATCGGTGAGTAAATGAAAGAGTAAGGAAAAAAATCCCCAAAACGACCCCCAAAAAACCCCACCAACCCCTCCCAACCAAAACAAACCCCAAAGAATTCCAAATTAGCTAAAAAGTTTACAGCTTCCTATACTTTCTGGATAATTATTTCCAGGGATATTCACTTGAGTGCTCGTCTGTTTCTGCTGCTTACCTCATTTTCAATATAGCAGTTGATAAGATCTTGTCCCAGCTGTCTATACAGGCTCGCCTGTATAGGGAGGTCAATACTCTTGACTTTTGTTTTAGCCTTTGGCTGGGCTGGATGTTCAGGCATGTCTCCAGAAGCAGCCTATAGAAACATTTACACTATTAAAAAGCTTAAGAACAGAAATATGACCACATTTGTGCTCAAAAAAAGGGCAAAAATAGTAAGGCAGTTACAGATTAATCATATGTAAATGAAGCACCTAATTATTCCTCTGCTGTTCATAATCACCACTACCTTGGGCTTCGAACCAAATTAGTGGGATTTCTTTAAACATCACGAAAGAGCTGTTGAGAAAGCTTGTTCAACAGCTAAAGACACTACACATTCTCCGTGATAATGTTTCCGCATATTCAATCTCCATTATAAAACTATATTAAACAAGCTTACTTGAAAGCCTTAGTCACATACTGTATTGTAAATGAAAGCTCTAAGATAGGATTCTTAACTTAGCCATTTCAATATAGCTGTACTCCTTTCAATACAGCCCCATCTTTTGCACCTAGTAAGGTTAATAACCACACTGGGCAAAACAAGTCTAAGGGAAGCCACGTTACATTTCCTTATCAATACTGAATACAAACTTTTGCTTCAGTTCCTGCATTTTCAGTTTCCTCATCTGCTGGGTTCTGTTGTTCCGCTTGACTTTTCTGAACACCTTCCTCTTGATCAACCTGCATTTTATCCTAGAAAAAGTTACATAACTGAATGTAAAGGTTTGCTGTAAGATTTAAGACTGATGTCAAGTACAGCAGATCAAAGACAACATATGCATTTACGAGGCAATCTTAAGACTTTCTGAATTACTATGCTTAAACAGTCATTTTGATTGAGTACTTGTACTCATAGCCTTCTCCTAAATTACATGAAAGTTTTATTCTGCCTGTCCACCTTGAAATAATTAAGCATCCCTATCATAAAATTACATTAAGCTTTGTGAATACTCCACTATAAACTAGAAAGAAATAAAAATGTATGCAAAGAGCATTCTAGAAACATACTACCACTACAGGCAATAGCAACAGGTTCTCTATGGAACAGCCAGAACTTTCACCTCATACTATTTTCAATCTGAAGTCTGTGATCCAAAGCAGAATTTAGTAACTGTTAGCTGCATCTGTCTCATGGGACCATACAAATTACTTTCTATAGTAGCCTCTTGGAGCACAAGACCAACGGTCTTCCCTCCCTGCCACTCAAAAATTAAGTTTCATTTAAACTTATCTGTAATTCACCTGTGCTTTAGTCTTAATTTAAGGATCTTCAAGATTATCACCAATTGCTGTGCTGAGCGCTTGGCTTAGTTTAAGTAATACAATTCCTTGCCATCATTGCAAAACTTTTTTAATAACACAGTCAAATATAAGCCTGAAGTTTTCCAGATGACTCCAATACTTGGGACATCCAGAGCATCAATGACTATGGAGCTGTAGACAAGGTCTCAAAGGTCTAAGATTACTTCCATTACAAGGAATTACTGGATTCACAAAATACATATGCATGCAAAACACCTTAAGAGTTAGTTCTGCAAGACACAGGAAGTAGTTATTTAAGGATTTCAAACTCAAGCACAGGTGCCTGTGTTAATTTTTAGCTATATTAACTGATTCAGCAATCTTTTAATGATGAAAGTTGAAATCAAGGAGACTAATTGTACCAGACACATGTTGTCACTTCAGAGTAGGAGAAAGAAAAAGCATAAATATCCTTGCATACTGTTCTTACTGTTCACACAGAAAAGGCAACAACTGGAAGGAACTGTTCTGCCTACACAGAAAGGGGGGGTGGGGGGGTGGGGCAATAATACATATATACACCACAAACCTCCTCCTCAGAGTCAGGGGTATCGTCCTCAGTAATGAAAGGTAATGGCTGACAAGCACCGTTGTAAAACAGAAAATGTGTTAGTTGAATGGAAGCACTACAGACTGGAAGCCTGAAGATGGAAGTGGTTACTTTGTACTGAACACAGTTCACTCATCCATCCTAGTGATGTCCACATGGAGGGCACCTATTACACTACATGCTAGCTGTCATTCTGAACTGTTAGTCACTTCCATACAAGTATCAGAGGCAGAGCACTTGTTCACAAGGGACTGCATCATGTTTGGCATTATAAATAAGCTCAACTTCCTGGAAAGCAGTATAGTATTTCAGGAGTTGCTTACATCAATTATGTAAAGCTAATTGTGTAACCACTTGCTCCAATTCATGTAGTAAAGACACGTAAAGTGGGAAAAGCTGCTAAGGACATATTAAAAGTTAATTAAAGAAATACATTCACCCTTTCCTCCAAATAAAGCTGCTGAATGTTAACTTTCTGTCCATCCTTTCTCTTCAAGGGCACCCACCCTCAGTATGTGCCTTACAGACTGTGAGACTGCTCACCCTGCTTAGCACTTGGCAATCTCCAGGACAGCAGGAATGAGAGGCAGCAGCTTGCCCACTGCTTTGTCCTCTTTTTCTCTCCCCTGGCATCTCTCTCCCCTGTGAGCTGTGACATAACCAAAATCCCAAGCTGTAGGAGGGCACAAGGGAATCAGAAAGGCTGCTGAGGCCATGGCATGTTGCAACATGCTCCTTGACACCCAGCCCTCAACTCTACAGTGTTGAATATTATAGCTGCCCCTCATTACTCTTAGCATGCAGTGCACTATAAAGAAAGTTGATCCTCCTAACACTAGAAGCAAGATAAACTTCTCTTCGTAATTTCTCAGTATTAACAACAAAGGTGCTGCACATTTATTTCCAGTAGTTTTCCCCTATGAGCTACCAAATCAGTTTGTAAGAACTCAATGCACTTCAGTACCAGTAGAAGTGCCTTTAGTGAATGAATGTTTACCAAGAACAAGTTTTCCACATACAGAGTAATACCACATATTTTTACCAAATGAAAATGCAGTACTTGAGGAAAAATGAACCTGTTGTTTTATAGCAACACTAAATAACCCTAAGACTAGTATAGAGATGGTAAAGAACACTGGAAAAACCTGTTTCTTTAGAATCTGGTTTAACCTTCTTTTTGTTTTACTGCCACATGTCACCAGTAGCTTAATAATAACTGTGAAGAAATGTGTTACATAACTGAAACAGTAATATAAGGGTGGAGAAGCAGCAACTGTCTAAAGCTTTACACTATGATTTAATCTCTTATTATTGGCTCTCGTCAGAATTATACGGAGTGTAGATATTTACAAGTTTACATACCAGCTCATCATCTCTGCCTTGGTTCTTACTTGATGATTCAGTGTCCATAGGAGTGTCATTGTGGTCTCCCTCTATGTTCTGCCTCTCTATTATAGAAGCATTAGCCACACTGAAGAGGCCATGAATATTGACACGCACTTTAACTTTCACTTTGGAATTGTCACCGTCCTGCTGGGGCCCCACATTTTGAACCGTGAAACGCCCTTGTATAAAAAAAAAAAAAGTTTTAAGTTTTCTTCCAAAAAATAGTGAAAGAGAAAAAAAAAACTTCAGGTAACTTTAAGCTATTTGGAAACTTCCTACTTAGTTATCGATTTTACAACATAACTGCAGCNACCGGGAAACGCCCTTTTAAAAAAAAAAAAAAAAGTTTTAAGTTTTCTTCCAAAAAATAGTGAAAGAGAAAAAAAAAACTTCAGGTAACTTTAAGCTATTTGGAAACTTCCTACTTAGTTATCGATTTTACAACATAACTGCAGCTATATAAACTAGAACCTGCTTGGTTTGAGATGGTATAGTAATAAAGCTATCGCTTTATTAGGTATTGTACTTCGTTCTTCTCTAACCATTGCTCTGAAAAGCCTACTCCATCCTGAACAGGTCCTTTTGTCCACATAACATAAATCTTGCACTGAATAAAGGAAAATGTTAACAGAGATAAAAGACTGTATTTGAACTTGGTTAACACTGATGCACTACACATTTTGGAGCATGAACAGTGCTTATCAAGGCTTCTGGAAGCAGCAAGATTGATACTTCATCTTGCAACTTCCTGGCAATTTGATTGTAAACAACACAGACAGTGCACACATAAAGAATGGTTTTTTCTAAAGACAACAGACTTACTGTGTAGACAGCTAAATAGACAGCACCCAGTTTCTATCCAATTCATAAATCAGTAAATAAAATCGTGTATTAGTTTAAAGACCCTTAGGAAGATACTAATAACTGCAAGTAAGGTAGTATTAGCTACCAGGAAACTTACTCATACCATCTAATACTTTAGACTCTACTACAGATGCTTATTAAATTCATCTTGTACGTTCAGATTAACAGCATGAGACATGCCAGATATCCATCTGGACAGATAACTATCTAGTTTAACAGATCTATTCTCTGATCTAATTTCTTTGAGAAAGCCAGGCTGGAAGGCATACAGCCACCTCATCCCTTTACAGAGGCTGGGCAAAAAAAATACCACCCAACAAACCAAAGGCACCCAAAAAGTAGGCAATAAAGCACTACATTCTTTGTACCTATGTTTTTGAAATTAGAGTATCTCTAAGGCCCCTTCCAGCCCAAGCCATTCTATGATTTTTAAAGCATTCAAACAATGACAGAATTAATTATTTTTTTTTAAGGAACTACCAAACAGAAATGTCAATACTGTTTGATCAATGCATCTAAACCAAAGCAGCAAAGTTGAGCCTTTCTAAAGAACCTAGGCTTTTCTATAACCTAGGAAATACAGAAGTAACAGCTCTTAAACAGGAGAACCACTTTTGCTATCATCAACAGGAGTTCTGTGTAAGGGTTTTATTCAGATGCCCTTACCTATTCTGGAATCAGGATAAGGCACTTCATGTGGATGGGTGTAGAAAGCTTCCAGGTCAAAAGGCTCTTTCTTGTGAAAAGTAATGACTTTTGAAAATGGAGCAGCATGGTTCTTGCTGAAGACTTCACACTCCCTAAAGCATTAAGATATTGAGTAAGGTTAAACCACTGAGCATAAGGATGGTTAATCGAAATCAAGGGATGTTAATGATCAGCAGTCATGCTAACCAAGCAGATATATAGTCTAGTTTAAGTCAGTTTATGACAAGAGTAGCAGGCTGAAGGCCTGCAGTTCCCAAAGCTGGACTAAGCATTCTGTGTCATACTTAAAAGATTAAGCAACTCCACACCAATGTTTTTTAATTAAATGTATAATATACATTGACTTAAATGTATTTCCAATTATTAAGCAATTATTAATACTAAGCAATTATTAAATATCTTTCTAGTTATTAACTGGAATTCAAAAGTTGTAGTGCAGGAAAAAAAAAAAAAAGAAAATTAGAACTGTTTGAGTGGATGACAGCTTCAAAGGCCGAAACCTTGTGTTTTCCATAACTCAACACATTTCTTTCTGTACTTTCTAGTAGGCACCATATAACTTACCCTGTTCCTTCTTCGTAAGATGATTTCCATCTCAATGTTACAGAATAAGGAACAACATCTGTGATGGAAAACTCACGCACTTTAAAAGCTGGGGAAAGAATTGCACACTAGAAAACAAAGACCAGAATTTTATTATATCCATGTAGTCAAATAAGCAGCAGGTACAATAACCAATACCCAAGTGCAAAAAAGTTATGATTAAAAGAGGTCACATGGAGGTCCTTCTTATCACAATTTTTAATAGTTTCTTATGCTTAGTAGAAAGTTAACTGAATTGATGGATGTAACTAAAATAATAGTAACAGATGCTACTTCCCCAGAGACTGTCAGTAGAGATACACAGCAATGGCTGTGCAGAAGCAGAACAGGTCAGTTTGGGTCATCAAATTTAACAGGTCTCTAACAAGACCATCCTCCTAACGTGACACAAATTATGCACACTCTAATAATAACATAAATTACATGTAACAACCCATTTATGACATGGCCACTGTCACCAACTGCTGAAAGAACAAGCAAGACTCTACATCTTATTTCAGCTTCTGGTTATTTGTATTCATTAGTTCATGATGTTAAAGAAGCAATACACAAGTTGTATTGCAGTTAACTATACCTGCAAGGCACAGCCTCTTGCAACAGCTTCGTCAGCATTTAGCGTGGTGCTTATCTCTTTACAGAAAAAGCTAGAGATCTGCTCCTTCACTGCTGGAATCCTAGTAGCCCCACCTACTATTTCTATACTGTAGATATCTTCACGTTGAAGTTCTAGAAAACAAAGTGCATGGCCTTAAGTTATCATCAAGACATCAAAAAGCTGCCTTTGGACAACCAGAAAAAGGTAAGAGTTCTCTTACTATCTTGACACTGTGACAAGTACTGAATATATTCAGTGGCCAACAAGGTATTTAAACCAGGTTTGTCATGATGTGTCCTATTTGACCTTTTTGTTTCTCCTGCAGACTACAAAGTTTTCGAGTTACATAAACCTGGATAATGCAGAAGCCAAGCATTAACGAGGACAGCTCTTCTTTAAAATGCATTGTCCTTAAAATTCATCCTCTTCCTGGTGTGTATGAACTCAGGAGTGTGAAATTCAGTTTTCTTTGGCAGCCCTGCACTACTGGACAGTATCTCATCCCTCCAAAGCATTACCAACAAAACTAAACCCAAGTATGCCTCATTTTATGTCTGGTTTTATTTTGGTTGCCATTGAAGAAAAGCAAAACCCTTAACTAAAAGTATTTAACAAGCATTAGACTGTGCTTGCAGGGTAACCTTTTAATTTCATATTCAAGATATGCATATGAAATCATCACAAGCGACTGTCAGTCCTTGAACCAGCTCTGCTGAGGAGTTATTCAGGTTCTTTCTTCCTGTATTAGCTATCTAGACAAGCAACAAAGGTAAGCAGAAATCTTCCCCTCAAGTTGAAGATGAGGAGATTAGGTGTAAACCCTTTTCCTCCACAAGTCTAACTCTCCTTTACACTATATTAAGCAAAAAAAAAAAAAAATTAAAAAATAAAATGTTATCAGCACATGCTTCAGGTAATTTATTTGAAGAAGACGCTGCCAAACTCTCACGTCAGTGAGGACACCTATGGAACAGGCTGGCCAGTGAGCCGCAGGAACGAGCAATACGTTTTCCCCATCATGGTTTCCAATTGGTTGGTTTGCATTTTTACCTAAAATAACCTTTCAGAGTGCCAACCTTTTCCATTGCATAGAGTGAATGAGGGTCAATAAACCAAGGCTGCAGAGTGGTATGTGCACTAAATGAGGCAGGAAAGGGATCATGCATACATGACAAGCATACGAATGGAACTTACATTCAACTTGTCAGTACTTAGCTTTGCAATTCTAATAAATACAAAAATAGATCAAAAAGATAATCATTAAAGAGACCTAGGATAACTGGATTACTAGTTACGTTCTTGAACCAAAAGCAGTACCTAAATTAGCTCTTACTTACTAGCTTGCTCCATGGCTGCTCTTAGGGGAGGCTCCACTCTGGACAGAAGGGCAGCACACAATTGCTCAAACTGAGCTCTGCAGGAACAGGGAAAGTGCTTTGCATTACAAGACAGCTTAGAGGCCATGCTTCACTGCACACTTCAGCAAAGGTAACACACAGTACCTGTTCATCTTACTGGAGACATCGAGGTCATTCATGAAGCATTCAATATTGAGTGGAAGGTCAGAAGCATTTGCACTCATAAGCTTCTTGAGTTTCTCACATTCCTGATACAATCGTAGCAGCGCTCGGGGATTCTCTTTTACATTCAGCTTGTATTTTGTCCTAAATTCCTCAGAAAAGTAGTCTACCAAAGCCTCATCAAAATTCCTACCACCTACAAAAGGGTCAAAGGTAGTAGCCAAGACCTGCAAGAATAATAAAGAACATATATTAATTAGGCAACATTTGGTTAGAGACAGCTTTCATATAGACACTGGTTTCAGAAGAACACACCTTTAAAAACCAGCTTGA
Source organism: Agapornis roseicollis (assembly GCA_002631895.1). Lineage (NCBI taxonomy): Eukaryota > Metazoa > Chordata > Aves > Psittaciformes > Psittacidae > Agapornis > Agapornis roseicollis. The sequence continues at coordinate 100,126 of NDXB01012731.1, read as the reverse complement.
TAGTGAAAAACTCTTTGTGGTTTTCTTACCATCTTCTGTGCAGTTGCCAGGTGCAACAACTCCTCAGTTACTGAGTATCTACCCCCCTAGATAAAATCCTGTAACATCTACCCTGTTATTTTCTACCATGCTGCAGCCCCTACCCAGTTTACTAGCTGCCTACAGAAAGGCAGACTACAATCACTATTTTGTCATGCCATTACTAGTTCTGTGTCATTTATTCGAAGCAGAAAAACTTGCTACCATCTTCTACGTGACTTCAGATGACATTCAGCTACCAAAGGCAGGTTTACAAAGACATCCAGCTGTCAGTAGCTCACAGACAAAACCCTCCAGACCAGGGAGTGAAGACAGTTCCATCTGACTTCACATCCTACTGAATTTAGATTTGGAAATGCCACAGATGGCAGGGGGAAAGAATGATCACAGAACAATTCAAGGAGTTCAACAATTTCCTGCAAGTCAGTTGCACGACAATGCTCTTGAGACTACCAGAATAAGCAAGTATTTCAGTGGTACAAGTTAGCACAACAACGGTGGAGTACAGTGAATTGCCAAGTGCTTTTCAAAACACACCCCAAGATGCTTCATTACTGCATTTCCTAAAAATGGGCTTGCTGGAATAGGCAAAAGATAACAAAAACTTTTTGTATTCAGTTAAAAAAAAATGAACAAACAAAAACCCCACAAACAAAACAACTTCCACTGAACAGTATTTTGAGTACTGTTCAATTAAATATTTCAGGAACATGGGATTTAACTGTATGACTTAGAAAAATTACCTTCAGTTTTCCCTTGTTAAAAGCACAGATTGAAACCTGATATGCAGAGTGCCCCATATCTACAAAGACCACATTTCTTGGCTTCTCTTCCAGGGCTGGCAGATCCTGCTTGTATATTCCATATGCTAGTGCAACTGAAAAACACCAAGCCACAGTAGTTAGAGAACAGCTGTGCACACCTGTAAAGCATGCACTAAAAGAAGACAAACACTACTTATATTCACTCATTCTGCACACCTCTATTACTTTGCTCAAACACAACATAAGGATCAAAAGAGTCACAAGCTCTAGACCTTAATTTTTATTTGATTGATTTACAGTTTGACTTGTAAATTACCTCATCTTCATTCACTGAATTGACATTCAAATATTTGGTATAATCTAACATCTTTCCAATACCAACCACATGCTGCACACCTTCAAAGCACTAACTTAAGGCAGCAGTGTATGTGCCATCGTAAGTTTAAATTCCTAGATTAAGAAGTTAGCAGATTTGTTACTTTTCCTTCTGCTTAAGAAAGACTGTTCACACACAAAGCAGCTCATTACAAAGCAAGTTAATACGTTGAAAACATTTTGCACTGACAAACATGTCATGTGAAGGTTTGACGCTGCTACAGCATCACCTGGCACTTCAGTTCGGCTTGTAGCCAAATTCACATTGTCATTTATGAAATCACACAGATTAGCCTCATGCCTACACCCTTTCCTTGGAGCACCTTATTGTCAGTGCTTTTTAGCTCAGATTTGAAAAGTTCAAGTATGCTCAAAAGCATGCTCTCTTGGAAAGCTGGTTGACAATTCCTAAAAGCAAGGATTTAAGTCAGGTAAAAATAAGGTACAGTTTTGACAGCTCCAACTTTAGTTCCTATGAAGTGTAACATAGGTCTATACTCTACCCTGGAGCTGACCAAAACCAGAGGAAGAAACTAAACAAGTTGCTTTATAGAAACAACAGCTGTGCCAATGCTAGAGCTGAAAGGATTTCCACACATTTAAGCTGCCATTATCCTACAGACTAACACCTGACTTAGTCTGGGTATTTTGGAAAGCCTCACAGTTCAAGTCACTTCCAAACATGATCAGCAAGTTTGCTTTCAGAAAAAGCTTCATGAAAACACAATTTACACAGAAGCAGCTTTTACACCATACAGATTATGTAGTTCAAAATGAGAATTACACATTTTCCAATTTCCCTTCAATGCATTTCACTTCAAATAAATATTAGCTTATGATAAAAAAATTCTCTAATAGCTCCATGGTTTTTGCTTTATTCCAACACACCCATCTTCAGTACACTCAAAAGAAACATCTAAAAATCCTCCCCAAACCCCATGTTAAATATTTACTGTAATCTGTCAGATGCAGGTTATATCTGATAATACTGTCCTATACTACTATTTAATACAAGCAGTGAGAATTTAGGTCAGGTGTACACCGCAGCTGGATCATGAGTTGATTCTGAAGTTAGCTCAGGCCTTCCCAATAGAGCTGCTGCAGCTCCATGGGACAGCAGAGGTAGGCACAGACACCAGCTATACTTCAGAAGCAGAGTAGCTATTTTCAAGTGGCACTGTATTCAAGTTAGCAAACTCAAACTCTTACTGTCTCCTAAGTGCTGAACACCACCCCATCAAAATAGCTGCTGAGTTGCCAGTTCCCAAGCTGGATCAGGCAGTACCAGCCTGGATAGCTTTTTCCCAGGCTCCAAATTGTGTAACACGAATATGACATCACCCTCACAGATTCAACAGCCTGAATGGGTTAAATAAAATAAATGCTGTCCTTTACCTGCAGTCGTTTCATTCATCAGCTTCAGACAATTTAATCCTGCAATCTGTGCTGCTGCCATTACAGACCTTCTCTCAGCATCAGTAAAGAAACTGGGTACCTGTTTCCAAAGAAGAATTACATAGGATATTGTAAAATGTGGACTTTCTAATTTAAAGAGTCAGACTTATTCATTAAGCAACCCTATAAATGTCAATACCACAAAAAACTGTTAGAAACTAACCTCAGATTAATAGGCAGTCTGGATGTAACAGCTAAGTAATTTATTTCAGTGCATATTTCAATCAAATACACAATACAACCAAAATTAAATGAGGTGTGTGGGTTTTTTTTTTGGTTTTGGGTTTTTTTTTCCTTAAAGCAGATTTAAGCACTGAAAAAAACCCCTTTAAAAATGCTTTCTCTGGTTCTTCTGATGACTATTAGCTCCTGAACATCATTACCAATTTCTTCCTGTGCTGCACGAATGTTTTTGACACAATGCATACTCAAACAGAGCCTAACAGTAAGTTGCTGCAGAAGTACTACAGATGTGCTGGAACTAAACTTATTGCTGTTTCCAGTGGGAAAATCTGTGTTCCAACTGAACCTGTATCCGGTTTTCAGTTATCATCTACCAAAGTGCCAGCTTACATGTACGACATTATACAGCTCCACCAAAAATAGTCAAAGCACAATCAGAGCTCATTCAGAAACTGGCTGTGATCAGCTGGCATATCTTCAACTCCAGTTAAGCTTAAGACATAGACGTACGTTCATAGCGTATTTCGTTAGCTGCCATTGTGGTGCATTACCCCAGGATCATCCCTGTGTGTGGGAGGTATTCTCAGTGTGTTTATATACCATAAGGCAGCAAGGAAAAAGATCAAACAAGATTTCTAACAGCTGAAGTACACAGCTTTCCAATTTCCATGTCTGTCTTGACAGAAGAAGTAACCACATTTCATGCCCAGACTTCTTACCAGAGAAAGAGCAGAAGTGAACAATGAACAGACAATGTGAAAAGCAGGCATTTAGAATTTTAGATCAGGAACAAGACCTCATCTTCAATCTCCCCTTCCCTACTACCTCACCATGGGTAAGGACACTAGCTAAAGAAAACCAACATAAGTAAAGCACCCAGATTTTAAACACACACAGGTACTCTAGGCTTTTCAGCTTGCCAATATAACCCTCAGAGAAAAAATGTTCAGGCGACTCTCAAATACACTACAACCCAATAGTGTTCAACCACGTAACAACAGAGATCTAAAACAAATCTGGGAGGTTCTTTGGAGCTGTGGAAGCTATGCTTACAGCTCCCATTTGTAACAGGAACTGCAGAAATACGGATTACTTTAGATAGCACTTGGAGTTAGCCACTCTGGATCAGCTTAGGTAGCGTGTTCTTTCTGAAAACACCCTTCTGATTTAACAGATGCTCCATCTTCTCACACCATTACAAAAGTATTCTCATTTAGTCCTGTTTTCAGGGGGATGCAATTTCTATCCACTACAGGCATCTCTCACCAGCACATCATGGTATAACTAATACTGGCTTACATGGACATCTCTATAAGAAGAATTGCAATATATATATTCCAACTTACTGAAATCACACAGTCTGCCACAGGTTTCTTCAAAGCACTTTCTGAAGTCTCTTTAAGTTTGGCCAGTAACATCCCTGTAATCTGTTCAACTGCAAACAGTCTCTCTTCATCTAGATACCTCACCTGAAACAGAGAATTGCAATTCTGTAATAACACATTTCAACTGAACAGGAACAATATCTCTTTTCTTGACAGGCCACCATCTCTCCAGCAATCCCAAGCACTCCTGTGAAGGGAAACCTGTAAAGATGTGCAGCAGCTGTATTTACACTGGCAATTAGTATGATATGAGCAGGTATACAGAACAAAATCTCACTTTGTGTGGTGAATTGCTTTCTCCTAGGGCTTTGAAATGCACTAAGTGAGAATGACGGGGAGATATACTGCAACAGTGCACTCCTGGTCCAGATTACAATTGTAAAAGATAGACACATTCAGAAACTGAAGCCAGAAAACCTGAACTTCGAGAACAGCAGTTTCCAGCTACTTAGTTTGGAAGAAAATGAAAAATAACTTGTTCAGATTACATCCTGTTTTCCTGAAACTTGGTCCCTGCATGTCCCCAAGACCTAAACTCAGATGAGGCTGAGAACCACACACTGTGGACATATTTTATGGTCAATCTAGTAAGTTAAAGTGAAGAGCTACCAATGTGAGCACAGAAAGCTAACAGAATTGATGAGAAACCTCGATGGTCATCTCTGAGAAAGTACACTACTCGAGCACATGTTACTTCAGAGAATGCGATGCTCTTCATCTCTTCGTAACAGCAGATTTATTACTTGGTCAATTTTACTGAAGATAAATGAAACAAATTTAACCTTTTTCGGGGTGAGGTATATTAACATTTTATAGTATACCTACATGGGAGACAATGCAATTTTTTTACACTACTTGATTAGCAGGAAACACACATACGTAATACAGAATAAGTACTCTAGCTCTTCCTGAACATTTAAAGATGTGAATTAAGTTGCAAGAAGTGAGAAGCACAGCAAAACCATGCTAGAACAAGCTCTGTGGAAAATAAAAAGTGTTACTGTACTGATTATCACCTGACATTTCTTTTTGAAATGAGTAAGAACACATTTAGAGTTTCCTTAAGAAAATGGAAGTCAGTTCAAATAGGAAGTTAAGCGATAAAGGTCAAAAGTGCTCATTTCTACCACTGAAGACATGCTGCACAAACTGACCTTTACTCCTACGGAGCCATTTGGCATCTTCTGAAGCTCATAGGGAAGCCTGGCCCTTTCAGCTTGTATGTAAGGATCTTCAAATGCTCTTCCATGCAGTTTTTTGAAGCCATGCAATGTGTTTTTTACATTTGTGACAATCTGTGGAAAAGATACTTTAATTACCTATGACATAACCAGACACGTATAGACGACCATCTGGAAAGGAACTCTTGTTATGCTGGGTTTACTGCACCTACTGAAAACCCCTGTCAAGCCGCACACACTTACTGGAATATAAAGACTAGCGGGAGGAAAAGCAGCATCATCTTCTTTCAATTTATGGTCTCCATTTAAAAAAAGAAAAAAATCTAATTTACTTCACTTTTTAATACCCATTAGCTTGCTGCCATCAATTCCCACTACTTTTTATTTTAGAGGAGTTTTCTGATACAGTATGCAATATCTGAGCCCACGTTACCTCCTGTTGCAGTGGCTGTATGCAAGAACAAATGAGGTTTTTACCTACACTAACCTTAAACAAAGCTTCAACAAATTAAGGTATTTAACTTCCTTTAAAGTTCTCCTCTAATTCAGATCCCATCTGGACATAAAGCCTCCTCACACCTCAGTGTTTCAATCCCATTACTTTAAGCACAGACTTTTGAGTAAAGAAAGAGCCAGAACAAATCCCAGTAAGCACAGCATTTAAGCACTCGAAGGAAATTATTCCAGGATAATCTTCTCCAAGATAACCTAGTTTACTAGTCTAAATAAAAAACTGGGAAGAGCACTGACAGGACACTTTCCCACTACCAGAGTACAGGGCTTGAGCTGTACTTGATAAGGAGTGTAAAGTTTCTCTGAATGAAAGTGATAACACTGTCTGCATTTACTGACTGCTCACTGTACCAACGGTAAGGTCCTATTACTTTGATATCCTCCAGGCAAATTTACAGTTACCTACATGCTACACTAAGGGGAAGAAGTCCTCAGGGTGCAAAGATGATGCACAGAAAGAGGGCAAGACCCAATCTGGTTTTAGTGTGTAGGTTTACACTGCCTATTATGCCTTCCAGAGGAAGGCTTTCCCAGGTTGCAAGTGAATTTACAGAAGATCAGAGGAATTTTAGCTCTGTCAAACATCCCAGATTGAGACAGTAAGGTAGTATGATTCACCCCTTTCACATTACTGCAGATATGGGTTGCTGCTTAACTGCCACTTTCAACTTCAGTTTCAACTTCTCTAAAACATAAGCACATGAACTCCTCACCTCAATGGGGAATTAATGTTGAACTCTCACTGTCAAAAGTATGCAAGACAAAAAAAAATACTCTTTTAACAGAGCTTTCTGTTTCTTCCCATTTTTACTCTGGCAAAACAACACAGAATACGGTTTCAATTTTAATGCACGGAACATACTGCTGAAGCAGTAACTATTACTAAAAAATGTACCCTTATCATAGACATTTAGTTTCAATGAGAAAAACATCGAATTCACCCATTCTCTTCCCACGGTTCAACAGCAAACCAGTCAGTAAGCAACGCAAGAGATTTTGATCCATTTACCTGGCTCTTTGCTGCATTCCCAATGGCCCGGGTCTTGGATCCTAAAGATATACATGCCCTAAGTAAAAACAAGGAAAAGAAATTCAGCATTAAGAGAAAACACAGTAAAATATTTCCACAGTAGTTTAAAACATTCACAAAAATTAAAGTAGCCGAACATGGATGTGGTATTTAACAGTATTACTGCATGGAGCATCACAACCTGCAATGAGAGTCTAATTATTTTGTCCTTTGCAAATTACTTTAAAAACAGCGAGCAATCACAACTGTTCACATTATAATTGCATTTAAGGAATTCTTTAAAAGCATGTGTTCTACAGCTCTTACCATAAAGGTAAGTAATTAATAGTTACTTCTGGGTCACAGCTTTTAACTACAGAAGCCTGTGACATTTCATTTAAAGATCAGAACTTCACCAGTTGAGTTTTCTTGGCTCAACAACCACACGTGCACTGTAAGAGCCTGGGCAACAATGATCATGGAAAAGAAAACAAAAACAGAACAAAAAAGAACACGTACGCTCAGTTCTACAAACTGTTGAGTGCTTCCCATGACTGAAGGCTACCAGGAACTAATCACAAATAGGCAAAAGGGGCCGTGTCTGGGAGCAGTTCCCAGCAATAGAAGGCTTGGGAAGCTGCGTAGTACACAGCCCCTTGCAGCTTCACAGGTACTACTGAGCATCCCTCTCAGCCTTGCCTATGGCTCTAGCAAAGGCTACCCCAGGTCCACACCTTCACTTCACAGGTTTGAAATACAACTCCTTCCCCAGAAGGGAACTGATCTGGCTAAAACCGCTCAGTAGTAAATAACGGATGCAACACGGATTTAATGTGGTTCAAATTTAATTACTTAATGAATGCATAAAGGTCACTACAATAGATTGCTTCCTGCCTCCCCTCCATCATCTCCACAATGAGGGCACTGTATGTAATTTGAAAGTATTCTCTAGCAACCTCTTCTGCTGTAACACCACCACTGAACAGACAAAACCTTCTCCAGACTGAACTGCTGCAAACAGACGATGCACTGCCCTACATTTGCAAATATGCAGTTCAGCTTTCACAAACAGCTTTTACAATTTTTAATGTCACTTAACACTACAGTTATCAATTATGCCTCCTAATAAGAGAAGTCAGATAACAGAGGAATTTAAGAAAGGAACAAATGGTTTACAAGTAATTTATTTTATGGATAATGTGCTAATACTATTCTATTGCACCTTTTCAGTGTAGGAATTTGAATCTGTTGGCAAACAGCATCACTTGCTAATACCCTTATGCAGAGGATGAAGCACCAAGTCAGAAGCCCACTAACATTCCTGCCATGGTCTACTTCAATCTCTGAATTCCAGTGTAAGGGAACGGGTGGTTTCTTCCTCCCCTGGCTGGGAAGCAGAGATGTCAAAAAACAAAATATGCTCTCTTTGGCTCTGAAGACCTCAATTATATCCATGGCAGTCCTTTAGGGAGCACATCCAGCACAAGGATGCACATGCCTCAACGGGCTTGTCTCCCCCACTACTACCCTCAGCCTGCTTTAAAGTGAGCTCTGGAACAGTAGACAGACTTTTCTAAAAGTCTGAGCTCTTCACCTGAAGGACATTTCAGTACTCTTCATGCATTGTGCTGGAGAAGGCGCTACCAGGTCATTTTACTTAGCTTGTGATGATGCTAATTACACACTAGCTGAAAAAGGTTACTGAAGAATTCTGAACTATTGATGATCAACTGGTTTGGGTGGGGTTTTTGTTGGTTCCCCCCACCCCACTGTGGTGAGGCACAGCACCTGAAAGGGCCATTGGCCACTAGTCTGAACAGACCAGGTGTTCTAGAAACACAAGAAACAGGCTACCTGCAGTTCCCAGTTCTGAAAAAGACAGGTATCAGTTACCATCCAAAGAGACACTATGGACGAAACCTTCAGAAAGCACAAGGTCTACTGAAATGGGAGGCCTAATAGCAGAATCTTTTTCCTTTCTTTAATTACCTGTGCCAGAAATTTATACGTATTTTAGGGAACGCTAACTATTCCATACCTTAGATTACAGAATGTAGGTTTTAGGCAAGATGAACATTTTAACAACTGGAATGCTGGATTTATGACTTACAAGTGCTGCACTGAATTGTGAAAATATAAATCTTCACTGCTTTAGTCTGTAGCACTGAAGTGTGCTTATATTAATGCTTTCCTATAGACAGGTACCTGAAACAGCTCAGAAACTGGAAGCCAGCTGCACTAATTACTTCTGCCCGGAAAGAGCAATCAGCCTAACAGCACAGCCAGAACAGCCCTACCGTTGGGGCCTAACTCAGTATCTTCACATGGCTCAGTAACAACACACTGTACATGAAAAGGTACTCACTTGTCAGGAGCTACTTCAGGTATTCTTATGCCATGCTACAGTCACAACAAATGTTAGTGCTTTGTATTTCTGGGAGTAAGTCCCAAATGTTTGTGACATATCTAATCAATGCTATTTGCTAACATTAAATATCTAAAGGACATAAGTGCCTCTATAGGAACACATAAATAAAGAGTTCATTTACTATGTCACTGTGTGTAGTAAGCATAAAGTTTGATCTGCCCACATCATTCAAATCCTGTTTGAGGTAAGGTTTAGTTACTATGATGAACTTTCACAGCGTTAATAAACCTGTTATACTTCCATTAACTTCTTTAGTTTGCCTCAAGACAACAGCATTAAAAAGGAAGCTCCTCATTCTTCTATTTGCATTTTGGAGAAAGAGAAGAAAAACGCCAGGGAAAAAGTCTCTTCAAGGGAGATAACTACTGCCTTTAAGTACTTGTGCACCCCAGATGCTACCTTGCTAACTGTGCTTTCAAACCCATTTCATAACCCCTTTGCAAATACTTTTAAAGTATAATTGCTCCAGCATTACTGTGAGAAATACTGAATGCAGAGAAACCTGTGTGTAGCCTACCTGCACAAAAATGCACTCCAAATATACCTAAGAATTGGAAGTGCTCTTCATCATACGGGGGCAGAAAACTGCAGCTGCCTGAGGATTCTTGAAGCAACAATTTCAGGGGCTTCCTGGCACAGAAATGTGGAAGGTCCCAGAATCTGGCTCTTACACGGTGCACAAAGACAATGCTTTCTTGTCGATTAAGGTGACAGTATATATATATATTTTTAAGTAGTACTTAAAGATATTCCTAATACACAAAACATGCATTTTAGCATTCGACTTTGTTCTTTTAGAAACGAACTTTTCATAAAGCAAATCAAGCCCTACATTTCTCCAAGATCAAAGAGACAGCAATGCTAAAGTTACATAGCTTCACATAGCAGAAACAACTTTCTACTGTTGCCTACACAGTCTTTTTAGAAAGGCACCATCCGGATCCCCCGTTTTTAGGAGCATTATGCGAATTCCTGGCTTCTCCTCGAAAATCACGCACAGATGGAGCTCTAAAGCCCCTAGACGTATCCCATAGAAACAGAAAAGAATCTCCACCTACTCCTGCGTATCCCATCATCACGGCCGCTGCCCGCTGCCCCCCCTTCCTTGCAAGACCTCGGTATTCCACGGCCAACAAACGCAGAGCTGTGCGAGCAGGAACAGGTTTACGGGGAATCATCGCGCCGCTTCCCCGTCTCCCCACTGAATCAGAGTCCTCGTCCTCCTCCTCCTACCCTGTCTCACCACCACAAAACTGTGAATGAAAACGCTCCAAGCCCTGACAACGGCTCCAGAGATGGGGAAACACACGCTCTTATCCACATCTACAATAAACGAAAAGTATTACAAGGGTAGAGAACAACCTCCCATCAATCTATTGTGCCGTGTGGCACATTCAGCACAGCGCGGTCCTTCAAGGACACAGAGGAGTCAAAACCTGGAGGTGGGGGAGGGGTAGGGGGGTAAGAATTGCTCTTCGGGCAGGCGCCTGCCCCGACACACGCGTTTCTGCGCCTATTGAGCACGCTTCCCGTGTTACCGGGAGAGGGCCGGCCGGCAAGCGAGAGGGGCCGCACACAGCTCCCGACCGATCGCCAGGCCTCGGCCACTGACAAGTACGGGCGCCGGCCGGCAAACCCCCTCTCCTCGCCGGCAGAGAAAGCCGGAGCAGCTGCCGGCTCAGCACCGTCAGGGCCAAGCAAGGAGCGCCCGCGAGCCGCGGAAGGGACAAGGCCTTGCGAAGATACACGCGGCTCCGCCCGGCCGCTCCAGGAACCCAGGACGCCGGAGAAGAGGTTGAAGCAGGCAGGGAAAAGGGCGTCTGAGCTTGCCGCTGAGGCAACGAGGGCGAAAAGTGTCCGGAGGCGGCCCGGGAGCGCCGATACTTACGGGGTGCAGCGGTCACTGTACTCATTGGCGATAGTCTCGATACCGCCGCTGCGAGCGACGCCGATGTAGCAGTTGAGGAAACCGAGATCAAAGCCGACCACGGACATGGCTGCACCGAGGTGCTCCCCGCCGGCCTGCGACTACAGGGGCAGCGGCTCCCGCCTGCGGTACTGGGACACGGCTCGGCACCCGCCTCTCCCCCGACTGCAGAGCACCGGCCACCAACCGGCAGTTACCGTCCTCTGCGCAGGCGCGCTGAGCCGGCCGGCGGGGAAGCTGCCGGGCGCCGGGCCCCACTTCGGCACTTTCCGGAAGCGCTCGGGTTGCGGCCGCGGCGGGCGAAGCGCATTCGAGAAAGATCTGGAAAGGGACGGACTAAGGCGGTCTCTAGAGCGACGCCCCGCGCACAGACGTCACCGCCGCGGCGGGCCACGCCCCCGCCCCGCTTAAAGGGCCCGGCGGGCGCCCGTAGCACCTGAGGTGAGGGTGAGTCGCAAGGCTGTTTGTGAGTGGGTTCTGGCGCTCGCCTCGGCCAGCTTCACGTGAGAGCTGATTGCAACACGGTGTAATTTGATGTGATTATAGCAATTCAGAGCAGCTAGTGCTGGAAGATTGTTAGGCTGATTAATACAGCCGTCCTGGGCAGGTGGGCCTGGCCGGCTGGCTCTCACCTGGTGGTCCCAGGCCAAAGCCTTGCAGCTCGCGGTGAGGTGAGGAGCGTGGCAGAGACCCCACGGCCTGGAGGAGGCAGCTGGAAAATCCCCAGGACCCCAAGGCATAGGCTTAACCCTGCATTGAAAACCCAAGTGAGCATTGCATATAAACCCTGTGTCCAAAACAGAGGTGGGGTTTGCTGCAGGTGTCAAGGAGAGGCAGAGGCTTTCTTCCGACCTTCGATTTGTGTTTTTCTCCCATAGAAGAGCTGTCCCAAATTTGTGCCTACATATCATCTTTGTCGTTTTTCTTAGAAAAAAAAGGTGTAATGAAACTTAGAGTATTTCTATTGCAGCTGCCCCATTTTTTAGGGCTATAATTTTTACAGCAAGCTGAATCTCTACAAGACACATGCTGGACCAGCTCTGTAAGTATGTATTTGCTTCTAAAAATGCCATTCTGAGTTTCACACAGCAATATGACATCTTTTTGACACAGCATGTGACATTGCTGCACAGTTTGGTTCTTCTGGAGGGGCTAAAAATAAGCATCCAACAGCTAAACTGGATTCATATTTCGGTCAAGAGTTGTCTCTCCATTTGCTACTGTGTCAATGGTCTAGTGCGTGACTAGAATTTTCCTAGTAAAGATGACAGATGCCATTTCCCTCTCAAACCTACAGAAGCAAGACAAGCCGCTGCTAGAGAGTTATCTGTAAGATGACTACTGTTTATCAATACAAGCAATGAACCACCTCATTTTCTTTACTAGTATTAGGATATGAAAGGCAAACCAGGTTCAGTCATCTGTAGTAGCTAAGGAGACTAATCCAAACTCAGGGTTCTGCTCTGCTGCTTCAGTCCCTGTTACAAAACCAGTTCTAAGTGATTCAAGGTATTGCAGCATCCTGCTTTTGTGGCACCACCAAAGGCTAACTCCTGACAGAAAAGAAACCTCAGGCCAAGAGATCATATGCAAATGCTCTTGCGTAGCTATGCAACATACTAAGCCAGACCCAGCAGAAATTGTGCAACCTTACAGCAGGGGGGCAAGCCATTGCTGCAGAAGCACTGGCGTGTCTCACATCTCAGTAGGATAAATCAGCCTGTATGCAGCTTCCTGCTGCCGCTGCAGCGTTATTTCTGGCAGCCAAGCCAGCTGGTTCAAGCAGCAAACAGGAGCACAGATGTGTGTAGACTTTCACGATAGCAACAAGAAAGTGCCAACAGACTTTATTTGCTTTGTCAACAGTGAGACTGAGATGAATTGGAGGTGAGATTGTAAGCAGGATAAGCCAGATTCCTAAAGTTTTTTATGAAAGTCTTGCTTGTGTACTTCAGTGCCATACTGATTGCCCGGCTTGTGAGTATGAACCAAACATGGTCAAGCCAGATTAGCCACAGACTTGCCTGAGCTTATCCCCCCAGTTGTCTGCTGTCACTGTAGCAATCTCAGAATTGAGGTTGTTTGAGTCTTTGTAATTCTTGGCATGCTGGTCACATCTGTGTTTTTAGCAGCTAAAAGAGATTTGTACTGACTCAAGGAGCTAAGTTGGGGTTTTTTTGTGACACTTCACTGGTTGTGGAGAAATGTTAGGAATGCCGCTAGCCTCAATTTCTTTGAACATAAGCATTTTAATAAAGGCCGCCTAAATGGTCTGTTTGATCCCCAAGCTACCGATATTCCTCAAGGTTTGGTTTCTGTTTTCTTACCCCACTGAAAATCATTAGGTGAGATAGAAAAATAGGAGTATCCTCATTTATGTACACTGCAATATTGAGAAGAATCCTCAGCCATTTTAAACTTTCTCAAGAAATAATGTATTGAGTGTTCTGTGTTTGTAGGTGCCTGGGTCTCTACATTTCTGGGCTGTTTTGGCTTAAAATGCTGCCAGCCAGGCTTATATTCTCAGTGGTGTTTGAGTGATGGAACAGGGGGAAAAGTGAGTTGCTGTATTGCCTAATGCAAACTTAAAACCAACCAACCAAATAGAAACTCCTTTGCTGTCTTGACTTGTGCTTTAGAATACCATGAAAACACAAGTTAGAAACAGGTTTTCTTTTTAGTGTGGTTCAGGTAGAAGTGGTAGCAGGCTGATGCCTATGCATACTAACAGTGGGCTCTGCTGACAGGCTAGGGATACTGCTGTTTACAAACTATACTCAGGTACATGCCATGATTTAAAACTTAAAATGTGTAACATTCAGTTTGAATAAAGCCAGAACATTGAGAACTTTAAACGAGAAGCAAGTATTTTCTTGGCTGCATTTCTTGAATGAAGTGAAAACAGTGGTCTCTAGTCCCTGAAAGCAAATTACTTAATTTAGTACGTGCTCAGTAACAAAAACACCCAAAGGATTTCTTTAAGGTATTGTTTGCATAACATTTAAACTAAAAATATGCTATGCAAACAATGAGGATTCTAAAATGGACACTCAACAAGCAAACATTCACTCACTGTTTTAATCAGATCCTGGACTCTCTGAAACATCACGGTTAAAAACATCCTTAATTATGTTATAAAGGACTAGCAAAGGACATTGGAGGGTGCTCCACATAAGAAAGCATTAAGCTCCTCTCATGTGCGTATATTCATAAAGCAGTCAGTGGTTGCTTTATATTGACCTTCAGTCTCCCATCTCTGCACACAAATAACAAGGACAGATTGTCACTGCACTGAGAAGGAAACTCAGATGCCTAGTAAAATTTGTCTTTCTTTAGTAAAGAGCACTAGGGAACTTTTCCCTAATGTTTCTCATACTGCAAAGGCGTGATCTTTTACCTAATAAATATTCATGTGATGTAGTGCTCTGTTAGCTGGTTCCAATAGCTAAATTTAGAAGGGCTGTGATCCTTTTTCCGGTGCTTCTTTTAAGCTTTACTGGGCCAGTAGAAGGCTTAGGAATTAAATGAGGTCACCCCAGCCAGTCCTAAGGGTTCTCTAAATTGTTTCAATGCTATTAAAATTTCCACAGCTCATTTTTTCCCTTCTTTAGTACCACTGAAATATTTTTACACCTTGTGGAGTTCAGTTCATTAGTAACCAACAGAGTCCTCTAAAAAATTGTTAAGGTCTTGACTAGCACAATAACATGAAAACATTGGAAAGTTAAGAAGCACAGTTCAGTTTTCATCTAGCCCACCTTGTTTCTGAGCATTAATTTGCCTGACAAATGAAAACAAAGCAGAGGGGAGAGCTTGTTGGGTAGAGATCTCAGCACCATCTTCACTAAAACTTGCTTTAGGTGCTTACAGGTGAAGGAACTAATGGGTGACAGGCAGTGAATGCTCACATGCCTGCAACATGATCATTTCTGTACAAGTCAGAGCTAAGGAACTGAACCCTCCCTTCAGCTTTTCCCAAGCACAGTGGAGTGACAACCAGGCCAGCTGCTTTAAGTCTTGAAAATCTCAGCAGTGAGCCAGAGACAGCCCAGAGGAACCATGTGTTGCCATGCTCCACACAGCAGAGTGCTTGGAATGGGTTGCCCAGAGAAGCTGTGGCTAACCCATCCCTAGCAGTGTTTAAGGCCACGTTGGATGGGGCTTAGAGCAAACTGCCCTAGTGGAAGGTGTCCCCTAAAATCCCTCTCTTCCTGTGAAATTCAGCTGGAAAGAAGATGCTAGTTTTTACTTTTTAACTTAAATCAGCTACACTATAAGTTGAATCCACCTGTAATGTCAATGTAAGGTTTTAGACTGTCTATAATGCCAGAAACATAATCTTGCCTACTATAGGCCTTTGTGATGTGCTCTGCAGCTAATATAGTGATGTTTGAAATTCCTGATGAAGAAAGTCTATGTTTCGTAATGTCCTCTGTTAGGAATTAAGGTATGAGATCACTAAAGATTTCCTGAATTTAATGCATATAGGAAATAAATCTGTGGTAAATATTCACATGGAAACATAGCCAAAAAACATTTTAAAGTTGTTGGTTTGAATTGACATGATGTATGCAAATATAAAGATATTTGGTAATGGTTTTTACTGCTTAGTTGAGAAATCAGTTTTGCTGAAAGCAGTAACTGTGCTCATTCTTTCAGGAACTTATTCCATTTGGCAAATACACTTTCAAGGAATAAAAGGTGCTATATTTAATTCAGGGCTTGCTCTTGAATCAGAAGCAGCATCACTATAACAAATTGATAAAAATCATACTAATCAGCTTTATTTGTACCTGAAACTTCAGATCAACATGAGACACCACATGAAATAGTTATACATCCACAACATACATACGTCCTCTCATTCTCACCTTTTGCTCTAGTAAACCCATTATCTTATTTCAGATGGTTAGAATTTATGTTATAAATAATCTTGATACTATCCACTATCCTAATGGTAAGTTAATTACCAGAAATGCAGACAATTCTTTGTGAAGATCTCAAGAGGCACAGCACTTGGGAATAAAGACAGCATTAACTGTGGGCCTGCTGCTGATAAAGCAGATAAAGCAGAATCTGAGGACAGTGAAATCATATTTAGTCTGAAAAGAAAAAGTCTAATGGTGCTAATGGTCTTTGCTCACTGTGAGCTTCAAGGTTCCTGTTACTTAGGACATATTACTAGTGATATGCAGGCATTGTGCAATAATCCAAATATCCCCTGGGATATTTTTGAAAGCACCTAAACAAGTTCTATGCCAACATATAGTAAGCTTTTCTTCTGAGTTTTTGGACTATCAAGACAAAAGATACTCTTGAAACAAAATGTAGACTTCTTTGGAACTCACAAGTCCTTTCTAGTACCAGATGGCACAATGTCCTTAGGGATGCAGGGGACAAGGTCCTGAGTTTTCAAATGTATATTTGCAGGGTTCTTATTTTGTGTTTGAGGATGATCTCCATAGCAAGAATTTGTATTCTGAAGTGTACTTCTGAACTAAGTAGTAAAATTACCTGTTGCAACAAGATCCAACATTAATTGCTAATAACACAGTGTAATAGCAATCACATGCTGAGGAGTAATTCTCAGCTCATACTGAGAATTGATCCTACCTCACACCTGGGAAGCAGCTGTGTGCCACAAAGGCTGTTTTTATGACCTCGTTAGCTGAGATAATAAAGGATATTATTCTACCCACAAACTTGTCTTACTCCAGATACCTGGCTTCTGAGTAGGAAAAAGAAAACAGATCCTGCTTTTCTACTAAAAGCTCTCACCAAGCTGTGAACATACTTTTAGCAGGTTCCCGATATTATTACTTTATTTCTTGTCTTTCTGGAGGTGTTTCTACTTTTCTCAGTAGAGTCTCATCTGCTGTAAGGCTAGGCAGGGCTTCAGTTACCCTTCAGAAAAGGGTTGCAAGCTAGACTGTACATGCATCATCATGTGTCTCCTGACAAAGGAGAAGACAGCATTCTGGAGAATGTGGTCACAACTTGAGCAATGAAAAAGGAAAGAATCAATGGAGTTTCTTTTGGATTTGGCAATAATTCATCCAAAATAAACCAAAAATGGACACCTGTATGAATTCTTTAAAATGTTTGCCAAAACTAGGGCATCTTTAGTATAATTTTGATAATTTCTCTCAATCCTACTGTAAAATGATTTGGCTCTTCAGCCATATATTCTGTTGACCACAAGTAACTGTAAAGACAAAAGCTGTAACTAACATTCTCATTAGTTCCCAATTGTCGTGGTTTCAGCTGTTACAGTTATTCTACTAGCTGCTGCAGCGCTGTGTTTTGGCTTCAGTTTGAGTACAATGCTAATAAAACACCAATGTTTCTGGTTGATGCTAAGTAATGCTTACTCCGATCAAGAACTTTTCACTCTCATGCTCTGCCAGTGAGAAGGGGCACAAGAAGCCAGGAGGGAGCAGAGACAGGACACCTGATGCAAACTAGCCAAAGGGGTATTCCATAGGTTATTCAATAGGCTGTGCCCCTACTACCTTCAATACAGTGCCTAGCACGTAGCTGTAAACTGTCTTCTTTAACAGAAAGTCCCATGTACGTTACTGTCTAAAGGTTTTAGTCACTATTACTTGTTTTAAAGAGAATCCAGCTAAGCAAAATCTAACACAAATACCCATAATGTCTTCCCATGTCCCACCCTGCACAAAACATGTAAGAAAGCATCCAAAGACTGAGCTTTAGCAGTGGAATTGCTACATTGCTAAATGCTATACTTCTAAAGAATTTAATCTTGAGTGCTGCTCATGAAAGGTTTCTAAAATTTGAGTCACAAGCTCATACACATGTAAACCATCTGGTAACACTTCTAGGAGATGGCAAGGAGATTCGAAGAACTATAAACACTGTTATTTACATCATGAATGTTTTACTTTTTCCACTGGAAGAAAGAAAACAGCAACCTTAAACTCTTTACATACAAAATGACTGTAATGGAAAATGGACCACTTAAGAATGTGTATGCAATACAAGGACATCAATCAAACTTTAATGACTGACAGCATTCCTTGTGGTCAGCACTGCCTGAAAAGCCTATGGCAAAAAGTTTCTGGCATTGCAGGAAAAAACTGCCAACAAGAGAAAGCACAAAACATTGGGCTTTTGTTTAAATTATCAAAACCTAACCAAAGAAATCCTAAACCAGATAACCTAAGAAACACAACAAATAAAGCAGATTTTCAGATAATTTCACGTCACAACAAATTAAATATGAAGCACTTATTTTCCACTCTGCTGATATGAATTAATTTTATGTAATTTGTCAAATGCCAAAATCAACATTTCATATTCCAAGACCAAGATTTCTTGTAATTAATTCCATGGGTGTATTCCTCTCTATCTCCTAAGAATCCACTCAAATTAGGGAACTTGTCCTAAGTACACAAAATTGCAAGGTAAGGCAGCATAGCCCAAAACTATAACCTAATCCTGCTCCCTTTCTGGTGCACTGTACTAAACTTAAATGTTCATAAAATGCTTTAATCATTGGTAAACACATTTCTAGCTTTGCATGTAGCAAGAAACCAGTTTTCAGTGTAAAGCATCACTTACCTACAGCAGTAATATGCACTTTATTATATGTAAGCTTTTTGGAACACTTGCAAACTAATGTTTATCACAAAAATACTGTGGGAAAAATTAAAATGAGAGACTTCTGGTCAAGGGACACAACCCAAGAACTTCACCCATTAGAATAAAAGCATGTGAATGAAATTACAAACATAGAATCATAGAATCACAAAATGGTTTGGGTTGGAAAGGAAGTTAAGATCATCTAGTTCTAATCCCCTGCCATGGGTAGGGACACCTCACACCAGACCGTGTCACCCAAGGCTCTGTCCAGCCTGGCCTCGAACACTGCCAGGGGTGGAGCATTTACCTCTTCTTTGGGCAACCTGTTCTGGTTCCTCCCCACCCTCACAGTAAAGAACTTTGTTAATCTAAAATTCTCCTGTTTAAGTCTGGAGACTACAGTACCAGTTAATGAAACACACGAAAAGGCAGTCAGGCTTTTTGACAAAGCCCAGTGTCTGAATCCAGGATTTTTAATATCCATTTTAATACTTGTACCAATTAACTCCAAAATAATTAATACATCCTGAACACAACTTCGAATATTCTGATTGCCATTAGGTACACACATCTCACAAAACCACTGAAGATCAAAGCTCAGATTTCATTACCTTCACCAGCAAGCTTCACAGTAAGCCATGTTTGTGCTTTCTCTTGTTATAAAATAAGCCATTACAAAATCTCATCTGTACTACTACCAATTACCAGTCATGCTGACAGAATTGCACAGCTCCTGACCACATCTAGTTTGTTTACTAAACAGAACTAATACGCAAGACATTTATTTACCTGTTTTTCTTTATCCACTTTAGATGCAAAAAATCTGCTTGCATTTGTCTTAAAAGCAAAGTTTAGAGCCTGTGTTGGGAAATTCTGTGTAACGTTTGGCAAATTGCCATGCCAAACAAAGAAAAATTCTATAGAAAAAGAAACATCTTTAAAAATAACATTTCCAGTTTATACTACACCAAATATATTAGACAGTATTTCTCCCATTGTTTCTACTTCAGTATGAGCTGTAACGCAGGTCAAAAAGTATTCCTTTTCAGGTCCTTTCTTTTTCAGGCCTTTGGTACTTGGAATCTGGATTAATTCTGACACTTACCAAAAGGTATGTGCATTGTGTGTTAGCATTACAAAATCTAAAACTGCAAGTGAAACATCAATAATGCTGAAAAATACATAAGATTTTCAACTTCCTGGCTTTATACATTTTTAAGACTAGGGATACCTATGGTAAGTGCAGAACAGAAGAGTATTTCAGAGAACTGCTTCCAAGTTTTCCTGCAGTAGCCTATTTCTTCATTGCTTCCATAGGGGGTGCTCACACTCCATACTGAAAGAAAACCCCCATGAATGGTTAATATGGGCATTAAACTTAGTAGTGCTTCTGTAATGATATTCTTCTTAAAAATTAAAGAAAGGATCCCTTTGGACTCAAGGATAAGAAGCTAAATGGAGCTGAGGAGGTAGTGCAGGAGCAAATCTGATGTGGATTATGAGAAACTACGGCAATGTTAGACTTTGCTAAGCAGTGAGTCTTTAACTCCTTTAGTAGGTTCTGTGTTATCTATTCAACATTAATTCTAGACACTGATTCACAGTGTCTATAATCTTGCTGAAAATTACAAAGCTACAGTATTTGTATCCAAGATACCTGATAAAAGTCTGTGTTCTGTGGGAAATGAAATCCTGTCATCCTTTGGAGCTTTTGTTAAAACATACTCTTGAAAAAATCTGCAAAATACAGTCTCTCCTCAGTTGACCTAAAGTTACCACTAAAAATGTCCTTCAAGTGTAGTAGCAACATGATTATTGCAAATTTTGCTATGTTTTGTGTCTGAACTACATTGCTTTGAGTATAAAAGTTTTACCGTACTCAGATGCCCTTAATACTGTTTAAGGTATGGTTTCTCGTGAAGGAGCAAGCCCATCTGAATAGCTCATGGGTTCTGAAGGAGTCCCATCTTCCTTCGGTTGTTCTTTTCTCCACACACAGTTGCATATTCACACTGTTTCTTCTGCATTGACTCAGTTGTGTGTTTGACCAGCTGAATTCAACCCAGTGTGCTAGCAGCAGACTGCGCAGTCTGACTAAACACAAGGATCTAGATAAAAGTTAGCTGTCTTCGTGTCAAAACACTTCAATAACCTCTTTTTTAGCAGTGAAACCATATAACCCAGCATTTAAAAAACAGAAACAAGAGACAAATCTGAGCAAAACCACCCTTTTCCATACAGAAACACTTCTGCACACAACCACACTTTCAAGGTCTGTAAAAGCTGTTAAACTGGGTAAAAGCAGTGCAGCAGAGACCGCTTACTTTTCTATGTTTTTTCTTCCATCTACAGTGGCATCTAATATTAGACTTTTAAAAGGCGCTGTTCAGATGTCATCCATACTAATACATACTTTTATTTTTCAAACAGAATAAATCTGACATCAATAGATTTACAGATGAGAGACAAATCTAAGGCACTGTTGACACAACTCAGTTTGGAGATTGGTCTTGAACACCGCCAGGAAGGGAGCATTCATAACTGCCTTGGGCAACCCATTCCAATGCCTCACCACCTTTACAGCAAAGAACTTCTTTCTTATATCCGGTCCAAACTTCCCGTTTATATTTGAACCTGTTACCCCTTGTCCTGTCACTACAGTCCCTAATGAAGAGTTCCTCCCCAGCATCCCTATAGGCCCCCTTCAGATACTGGAAGGCTGCTATGAGGTCTCCACCTTCTCTTCTNCCAATGCCTCACCACCTTTACAGCAAAGAACTTCTTTCTTATATCCGGTCCAAACTTCCCGTTTATATTTGAACCTGTTACCCCTTGTCCTGTCACTACAGTCCCTAATGAAGAGTTCCTCCCCAGCATCCCTATAGGCCCCCTTCAGATACTGGAAGGCTGCTATGAGGTCTCCACACAGCCTTCTCTTCTCCAGGCTGAACAGCCCCAACTTTCCCAGCCTGTCTTCATACAGGAGATGCTCCAGTCCCTGATCGTCCTCGTGGCCTCCTCTGGACTTGTTCCAACAGCTCCATGTCCTTTTTGTGTTGGTCCCAACACCGATCCCTGAGGGACACCACTCGTCACTGGCCTCCAGCCAGACACTGAGCCATTGACCACAACTCTTTGCGTGCGGCCATCCATCCAGTTCTTTATCCACCGAGTGCCCCAGCTATCAAATTGATGTCTCTCCAATGTAGAGACAAGGATGTCGTGTGGGACAGTGTCGAAAGCTTTGAACAAGTCCAGGTGGATGACATCAACTGCTCTACCCCTGTCCATCAGTTCCGGAGCCCCACCATAGAAGGCCACCAAATTGGTCAGGCAGGATTTCCCCCTAGTGAAGCCATGCTGGCTGCCACCAAGCACCTCGTTGTTGTTTTTCATGTGCCTTAGCATGCCCTGCAGGAGAATCTGCTCCAAGATGTTGCCAGGCACAGAGGTGAGACTGACTGCTCTGTAATTCCCTGGGTCATCCATTTTCCCCTTCTTGAAAATGGGGGTTATATTTCCCCTTTTCCAGTCTTCGGGAACTTCACCTGATTGCCATGATCTCTCAAATATGATGGACAGTGGCTTAGCAACTTCACTCACCAGGTCCTTCCAGACCCATGGATGGATTTCATCAGGTCCCATGGACTTGTGCATGTTCAGGTTCTTAAGATGGTCTCAGACCAGATCCTCTCCTACAGTGGGCCTCTGCCTTCCAAGACTTGGGTGGTGTGGTCAGAGCATTTGCCAGTGAAGACTGAGGCAAAAAAGTCATTGAGAACCTCAGCCTTCCCCAAATCCAGGGTAGCCAGGTCTCCTGTTAGCTTCTGGACAGGGTCCATGTTGTCCCTGCTCTGTCTTTTATTTGCAATGTACCTACAGAATCCCTTCCTGTTCTCTTTCACATCCCTAGCTCAGTTTAATTCTAACTGGGCCTTAGCTTTCCTAACCTGGTCCCTAGCTTCCCGGACAACATCCCTGTATTCATCCCAGGCCGCCTGTCCTTGCTTCCACCTTTTATAAGACTCTTTCTTCATTTGAATTTTCCTCAGCAGCTCCTTATCCATCCAAGGAGGTCTCCTGGCCCTCCTGCTGCATTTCCTTCTAGTTGGGATGCAACACTCCTAAGCTTGCAGCAGGTGATCCTTGAATATCATCCAGCAGTCTTGGGCCCCCCTGCCCTCTAGGGCTCTACCCCGTGGAACCTTACTAAGCAGGTTCCTAAGAGGCCAAAGTCTGCTCTCTTGCAGTCCAGGGCAGTGAGTTTGCTGCAGCTCTTCTCACTGTCCTGAGGATCTTGAATTCGACCATCTCATGATCACTGCATCCAAGGCTGCCCTGGAGCGTCATATTTCCAAAGAGCCTTTCCCTGTTGGTGAGCACGAGGTCAAGCAGGGCACCTCTTCTTGCTGGCTCCTCTTATTACTTGCAGAAGGAAGTTGTCTTCCGCACAGTATCATATGCTTTAACTTCAGACCTAAGACTTCTACTACTGCCTGGATTTAAAGCAACTCTGGGTGATTCAAGGCAAGCTGTGAATCAGTCTGGGGGAGTAGGCTGTTATAAGCATTGGATTGACTATTTTGGAAGTACTCTAAACAGTGTAATTTACTAGTGAAAACAAAATCTACAGATTTGATCATAAGAGCAGATGGGACTGCCTTTATTTCCCTAAATGCTTACATTTTTTGATCCCATTGTTTAAAAAGCAATTTCAGTCATACATTTTATGAAAAGCACTCAGGAAAAGTAAGTAAAACCAGCAAAAAGGAACCTAATAAGATGCTGTGCAGATGACCAGATCTAAATGTGCTGGTTGGGGGCAAGAAGACACCCAAAAATCCCACATTTTAAGCTAAACTTCAGTAAAAAAAAAGAAGCTTTAAGAGCAGCCTGTCTGTAGAGTACAAACATTTTAACAGTTTAGGAAAACTGAATTCTGTAGAAGACTTCTGATTTTGCAAACATCTTGCCTTATACCGACGCAACTTCCCATTTTTTGCAAATCCAGCTGTAAACTGTGGAAGATCCAGCTAAATAGTGTTTAAATAAAAGAGAAGATGTGTTAAATAAAAAACTAAAATAGTGCTTTACTGGTCTTTAACAAATATATATTTTTTATTACGAAATTTTGAATATAAAATAAGCCAACTCCAAGCTTAAAGCCCCCATCCTCCCTGCCCCCCCATTTTCTTTTATAACCTCAAAATTATGTTTTAGAAATACAAGCATTATTTACAGTTAAAATTCGTGAAGTCAAGGAAAACATGAAGCACACTATATATAATCCTGGAGTGTGCAGAAAACCATGCTGGCAAAACCAGTAAGCCATTAGCTCTGGGTGGCCAACTGCCATGAACTGTCTAAAAGATTTCTTTCTGTTTTGATTACCACAGTGTTACTGGAAACATTCTCTATTTTTCATGGCCTTAGGGGAACAAAGTTTTAATTAACTGGAATACCTTTTTTTCCTCCATCACCAATTGCCAGATATTCAGAGAGCACTTTTGGGATATCAGCTTATCATTTCACATTTCATATTACGCGCTGAACAGCACCAAATGTACAAATTATGACATGTTTTCATATAATAAAGTTATGATCAGGATAAATAATTCATCAGTATATAAAAATTAGAATTCTGGTTCTCTCAATTCTTTTTAAGTATTCAGATGAGATCATCAGAACCATCACTGAAGTTTTACCTGTGTCCTACCACAAGGTAGATTTAGTTTTTCTAGAAGCATTTCAAGGATGTGGTGGGCACCAGAATTGAGTTAGTTTCTCTTTATACTGAATCAGAACACCATGGGGTGGGCTCAGTGTTCAGGAAGCTCATCTATGTCACTAAACCAAATGACAGTTTAAAGGCCAGTTCAACAGCAGCTTCTGTGACTGAGTCATGGAAACAGACATAACACTCCTGAGGTTTGGGATGCAGAATGCGTCTCCTGGGGAAAAAAAGAAAGAATTAAAATTATCATACGTGTCAGCTTTTTCTCCTCAACTGTTTGATATATTCTGGTTGTACTCTGAGGTGTCAGTAAGATGTCAAAAACAACTACTGTGTAACACAGGCAATTCCTGTGCCTCTCCTCCATCACCTTACTTCTTTTAGTACATGAGATTAATTAAATTAATTAATTTAAAATTAAAGTTATTCTCTGCTCAGGTTTCTCATGACTGCATACGTATGGAAGAAACTTCAGGTTTTATGGACCTGTTTGTATGGTAACTAGTTGGTGTGCTTGCAGTAAGCCATATTTCCAGGTTACAACCTGCAGTAAGGGTACCTGGGAGCAAGCCCCAGTATTCACATATTTACTGATTTTTAGACTTAATACATCTGGGTAGATCCATTCCCACAGGTTAATCTGATAAACTCTTTCAGGGGAAAGTTGGTGATACAAACTGCCGTTCTGTACATTCCCAGTGGGAAACAATTGGTTTCCTTTTAAACATCTGATTTGAAGGCAAACAGGTTGAACAAAAGCGCTGTCCAAGAATCTCTACATTTTTATTCCTGGATGATGTTTCCTCACCTTGTAGCAGAAAAAAAGTTCTTAGGCCACATTCAGAAATAGATTTTGCTGTTTTCTGACTTCCCTATTTGTGCAATAGTTGAGCTGGTAGAAAATTATAACCCAATGAATTAATGAAGTGTCATCATTTATCTTCCTTTCAGCCCTTGCCTATACTGAATTTCTTTTCCTATGGTGAAAGCACAACTTCCATTTAACTCGGCATTTGCATTTTTTTCTCTCTTTATCTAGTAGGAATGCTGAATAGAGAAGATAAATGTAGAAGAGAAAACATGCTGCTGTTGACTGACACTCCTAATAGGATGGTCTACTTACTGCAGCTAAAATGTAGACAACACAAAATATGGTAGACAGAGGAAAGAGCAACACAGAAGTACTGGCTACAGAATAGGGCTTATTGGCCTGGACTTACAAAATTACAAGCTCTTTTTACATTTTGAGTTGGGAGGAAATGAGGTTGTGAGTGCTCCATCCCTGGCAGTGTTTAAGGCCAGGTTGGATGAAGCCTTGGGTGACATGGTTTAGTGTGAGGCATCCCTGCTTATGGCAGGGGGGTTGAAACCAGATGATCTTAAGGTCCCTTCCAACCCTAACTATTCTATGATTCTATGATACATACTGCTTTCTCATTACACCTGATTTTAATTGCTTCAAAAATTTATTATCTTTAATATTTAAAGTATGCTGTTCTGTCATGCAAATAAGGCTTAACTATGTAGCAATAACTATATGCATCATTAATAAACATCACTTAAAATCAAGTTTAAATAACACCATGAATCACAATGATAATGGCAGAACTTTGAAAGCAATCTGAGGCAGGAAAACACCCTTTCTAAAATATCTCCAAGACTGGTAGGTTGGCTTAATCTTCCCAATGGAAAAAAACCCAAACCAGTCAACTAACCACTACAGTTGTTCACCTTTCTTCTTTGTATCACTGAATCAGCACTGTGTGTGGAGGTGAGACAGGTGGGAGTGACCTGCAGGAAATGGAGAGGTGAGGAGGTGCGTGAGGAGCACAAGGGAAGGGTCTGAAGAGGGTAACGAGAGCACTCCCACAGGTCTGCATTAGCACAGCGCAGCATGACAGAGGCTGCCAGCTGTGGTGTTAACATGCTGGTGTGGTGCTCCCCTGACTTAACTAACACACCTATGCTTTACAGTGGGTGCAACAGCAAACCAATGCAGCTTTCCAAATCCCAAATCAAAGCCATCTCACTGAGCTCAAGTATTTCTGTGATGTGCTGCAGTTAAATTAATTCTCAAAGTATACAGCAGCATGTTCAGAATGGAAAACTCTGGGAGAAATAGATTCATTTGTCTTCAGACTCACCCCACAACCCAGTAATTCATTGATGGTGGTGGTTTCTTCTGATCAGTCCAATTTTCTGGAGAGCACTCAAACAAAAGCCCGTGTTCTGTTATCAGATCTAGGTCCTCAGCTGCCTTACTGAATTCTGAAATCCCACTGCCTGCTTTTAGTTTACTCTGCAAAACAATCAGAGAAATGCTTGCATAGATTGAAATATTTTTACATAAACACTAGCAAATGTGATTTCTTCAGGAATCTCTGATGAATGATATTGCTGTCAAAAAGCCAGACTCAGAAGACAGAACTAACATGCTTACATGATTCATTTCTCCAGTTTTGTTACTTTGGCATTAACAGGCTTTTCCACTGTTATACACTGGAGATAGACACATGCTCCCCCATTTTTTTTCCCCCTCTAGCTGAACACTATTTCTCTAATAAGACATCTGAGATAACACAAGTTCTTTATAAAAGTACGTTACAACAGGTAAAGGTCTTATTTTTATTTCTCTGTGCGCCTCCCTAATTATGAACTGTGATAGTAAAAGTCTACTGAATAAACTTGGGCAGGCAGGAATGTTTTGTAAATAAACAGTTGAAGTACTTTGCTTAGAGCATTTTCTTGCTCTTACTTGGTATGAGTGCATAAGACGTATAGAAAATCAAGACATTTTTGTTTAAAGACATTGGAGGTTTTAGGACTATATTTTGTACAAAGCTTTTGAATAAACCTTGCAAAAGTGGTTTCTAACCGAGTTCCTGGTAACTCTTTGGTGAGGATCAAACTGCATGCACAAAAATCATTTTACTCTCTGGCCCTGTCTTGGTGCTCAAGAGTCCTGTGAATCCAGTAAGGCCATGGTGTCTTTCACCAGGAAGGTGAAAGGGGAAAAAAGACCAGAATGAACATGGAGATAAACAGAGAAGGACTTCTGAAAACACCTGTCACTTGTTTAACTCTTCTCCCACTTAAATCAAGGGACGTTTATTACTGTTTTGTAAATGTCTACATAATAATGAAAAAACAAGCTTTAAATCTTTTCTTTTTTTGAAGCATGAGAAGTAGGATGAGATTATGGAAACAGGAGGGGAAATCCCTTTGAAACAGATCTGTCTTAAGAGAGTTGCTAAACCAGGGCATCTCTGGGTCTGCCAATGAAACTTGTTTCAAACAGTTGCTTCAAAGGTGAAAGAAAGGGTTAGGGTTAAAGAGGAAAAAAAGACAACAGAAACATCACAACTCTCTTAATTTCTCAAAAATAGTAGAAGTAGTGACATGCACCTCAGAATTTGAGAAACAAAATGATTAATATTCCCCTGGGAAAATACCTTTTTCACAATTTCTCTAAACATGCTTTGGATTGAATTCATAAAGTATATTCTAAATGACTGCTAGCTCATAGAGCGGAAGAAATGTCAAGCTAGACAACTTAACCCTTCCTGTATCTTTCCTTAGTATGTGAAATGGTTTCAAACCCTGTTCTTGCCAATAGTGCTGCTGAAAAAGACTTCAGGAGTATGTTAGTACTCAGTCTGATAATCTTCACCACCAAAAACATGGGGTTGTTGCCACACAGTTTCCAAGCTTACATTTGTTTATGTTTTAGCACATCTTAATATTATGTTCTTCATACTGAAAATACTAAAGAAAAATTATATATTAAGAGGGGATATCTGACAGGACTATGAGGGTCAATACTTTCATATACATTAAAACTTTTTTCCTTCTGATTTTATTTAGGAGTAAGAAAATAATAAGGTGATGATGAAGGAAATGAGGCCAGGGCTGCTTAATAACTACAGTGACATATTTTTTAGGGTCTAAGACTACAGAGCTTGTTTTTTGCTCAATTTAAAATTCATTCAAAATTTCTGTACACATTTAAAAGTGAAATTGTGAACCCTCAGGTCTCAGAAAGTGAGGCAAAGCTCAGTTTACAATAATCTTGCATTATTGGCACAATTTCAAATCCTAAGCTATAATAATTAGCTGATGTCAAAGAATAAGCAGTATTATTGTACATTTATATATCTGACCTTCTTGTTGTGCACTATGAACAAGGAAAACTCCTATTGATGCTTTCACGTTCTCCTCATGCAACCTGCCAATTTCAGTATTAATCATGAGAGCCAACCTGCACAAACTGCCCCAAATTTCTCCAAAAGGAAAACTGCTCTGCAACACATGTTCATCATGTGGCAATTTTCTGATTTTAAGAGCAAAATGAACCCAGCTGCTGCCTACTGTACTCGCTCCTTAAGCAGCCAGAAAAACATGTGCTGAGATAGCTGTGGCCAGAACAGAAGTTTTGACTTTCAAGCGTTGAGTTTCCTTCCTTTTTATGATCCATGCTTAATAGTTGAATGATTTCTTTATTCAGAGCTTTTGGTTTGAACTGTAAGCTGTCTATCTAACAATTATAACCAAAGCACTTTGATGGTAAGAAGTATTTGTGTATTTTCTCTGCTTGCTTTTGCGTTTCTACATCATCCAACAAAAGTGCCCAAAATAATGGCTCAATGCCAAAGTTCTCAGCCAAACCCCAGGGTTGTAAGAAGTTAACAATACAATTCACCAAATTCCCTGTTTTTCTAACACTTAAAAATTCCTAGATGATTTACAAGGCACATCAGTCCAATGAGAAGTAACTTTTTTGCTAACTTCAAGAAAACATTAAGAAAAAAATATACTGCCATTTGCAAATGATGTTCATTCAGTTTGTACTGTTACTTCCCATTTCTCGTTTAGTTTACTTGGATCGTCACTTTAGGATCTAAAAATTACAACTGATAAGCAATTATTCCAACAGATAAACAGTATTCCATTTAGGTTTGTAGTTAATTATTTCTCTTTTCCAAAACAAGTAAACAGGACACAAATTTAGCAGGGACAAAAGGTTATCCTCATTTGGCTGATGTCAGTAAAAATTAACAAAACAGACTTTTAGCAAAACAGTGTACATTGAACAAAAAGTGTTTGAGCTGAAGAAAGTATCTCATAAATGAATTTTTATACCTATTATTTAGATTTCTGCATTATTATTACCACCACATTACTCTAGACAGATCATTGGGACTGAAGTCAAGCACAAAGCAATACAGGTGTTGACATCAGATCTGTCCATTTTTAAGTCTAATCTAAGTACTCACGTAAAGCTCTGGCAGCTGGGATCAGACTTCAGCCCAAGCCGAGAGCAAGTCTTGGGACTGGTATCTTCAGAAAGGGCAACAGCCTCACCTATTCTGGCATCCCACCTCATCTAAAATCCAAGAGATCTGGCAGCATAATTAAGAGGAATCAGTTGTTATAGCCAGACTTCTTCTAGACCAATATCCCAATGAACAAAGGATTACAGACATTACTGGATGGTGAACCTGTAAGCAATCTAGAGTAGTATTAGAGACCAAAGACACCAAGAATGACCAACCATCTCATAGTCAGAAGCCCGTTTGAGGTCACTGTTCAGACACTGACAACACAGTGGGGGAAGGCCGCACTGTCATCGCTCACATTAAACATTTTCTGTGAAAAAAAGAGGGCCTCAATTTCCTTTTGCTGCCAATCTGAAATCCTCTCCCAGCATTAAAATGGCTAAACCCCCTCTTTTGCTACTTACAGTTCTTGAAATCAGAGTGTGAAACTTTTAGCTAAGTTACAAACAAAAGTCCTAATATGATATTGAGTAAGAAAATACTATACTGGAGGCACGGACTACTTATTTTGAGGGCATATTTAGTGGGAAGGAGTGCCATAATTGCATGCAAAATGGTTGGATGGTCAGAGAAAGAACCTGCCCATAATTAAAAATATCAGGAGCTTTAAAAACAACCACACACATGCAAATACACCTGTTAGTGAGCTACTTCAATAATGAAAACAATATTGAAATACTGTGTTGAGATTGTAAAGAGAAAACCAGAAAGCAAAGCCTCCATACTTCTTTCCTCATGGACTGCTGAAAAATGTCTCGAATTGAAAGACAGCAACGATAGAAATTCTCAATTAACTGAGGGTGGATGGAGCCACCAAGCCGTGCTACTTCTTTGTGAGTTGGAGTGATAAAGATTCCTTGCATCGTTTCCAAGGAGAGATAGTGGAAGAGGGTATTCTCAGGACCAGATGTCAACCTTAAACATAAAAATCAATAGGAGTATTCATTTAATAATAAAATAGTTTTGAAAGAAATTTCAGTTAAACAAAATATACTTTTGTGTCTTAAGACAGAATTGTTTTTCTGGTAACTGCAGTACAGTACAAAAATGGAAAACAGACATTCAAAAGGTGCTTATTTCTACATGAAGGAAATCCTGGTAATCTGGACTGTTAATACTCAATTTAAAAATAAACCAAAAAGCTGTGGTACAAGGTAGGTATTGCATGTGTGTTCTCAAAAATCCTCACCAAAAACAAAGAAAAGGAGAAATAAAAGCTCTTTTTTTTTTTTTGGGGGGGGGGGGGGGAGAGAAGCAAACCTTTCTTTAGTGCTCAAACAAAACGCCAGAGCAGACTGTGCTGTCACAAGCAACATGTGAGACCTGGGAAGATCACGGCTTCTTTGTCCTGTGTGTTACTGTCTAGAGATACCAGGGAGGCAAGAAGGTGCATGTATGGTCCAAACCCTCTTATATTTGAACTTCCAAGGTCACATATGTGTAGACAAGTATATACATTCCATTGATGAATTCTTGAAAAATAGTGGTCTTTTCTAACTAAGCTCTCTATTTAAGAGCTTCACTTTGGAGAATCCTTGCATAGCAAACTTTTGGTTAGAATAAAATGACACAGGAATTTCAGTCATCTCTGCATACTTAAAAAAGATCCAAGTCTGGCCTTAAAAATTAGATACTTAAAAAATCATTTCTTACTTGACAGCATTAAGAAGTTCTGTATCTTTCTCTGAAAGGTTCTTTTTGAGGCTTCCTAAATTAAATGGATTTGGTAGGGTATGTTTCTTTTTAGTGGCCTGAAAAACAAGCACAGAGATGAACTAAGAGGGGAAAAAGCAGCAAACAGAAGAACAGAATCAAACAAACAAATCACCTGCTCAGAAAAAAATAACAGCATTTTCTTTTTTAAAGGTCTAAACAGTTAATTTATATAAAAAAGTGTATTTTGCAGCCTATTTTAGACTAAAATGGGTTAGAAGCATGTACAACTGTGCAGCAATTTGTTCTGGTAACTTATTATTAACACTATTATTATTTTTGGGGTATTCCCCAATCACTTCTGCTGCTTCCAATGCAGCTGTGCCTACTTTGACTTGTGAAAACAGCCCCAAAATTTACAAGCAATGATAAAATAAGAAAAATGTGATGGCTTCGAGGCTGACCCAAAGCTTCCCAAAGCAACAGAAGCATTTCCTACTGAATTCAGGGATTCATACTTTAGACTAAATTCTTTAGTTTAGTCTTAAGAGTTACTTGAGCAAGTTTTCAAAAGAACTGCCACCTCCCCCAAGCCCACCAGAACGTTCTGGATACTCCTTGTCTTTGTTCTCAGACCTGATCCACTACAGACTGTGGATTACTGCTTTCATCTTCCGCAGGACCTTCATTACCATGGTCAGGTCCTCCACTGCTCCTTGTAGGGCTCGGCTTACGTGTCATTAAAGGTGAGTCACCAAACATGGTCCTTTTGCTTGCTGGAGTGGTTCCTGATTTCAGTGTACTTTGTAGCTTGCTGAGCATGGGTGAGGTGATTAAGTTCTCGGATTTCTCACGTGTTGCAGGAAGGAACCAGTCAGCACAAGATAAAGGTGGGATGGAAGGAGAATCTAGCCTTTCCTCTATGCTGGCATCTATTCCTTCCAGTTGAAGTATAGTGGCCTTGACCTGATCTACATATACACAGTCCGGTCCTGGATTGCCAATTGCTTTTGATGCACAGCCTCCTGCCTCTAGCAGGACACACAGCATAAAGTATCTCTGTAAATATGGAAGTAGCAGTATTAGTGTTTGGTTTATACTTAGCCTTTGGAGAATTTATACTCAAACTTGCAACTTTTACGAATACAGAAATAGTGCTACTTTCTTAGAGGTTCTATCCCACATGACAGCTACAATAAAACCACTGAATAAAATACATGAAAGTGTTGATCTCACTCAACAACAGACAACACACAACAAACAGAGCACTGCAGAACAGACACACTGCAGATGTTAACTTACCAAGCCAACTATCAGTAAAAAGTATCTTGCTTCAGGCTCCCTGTATCCTGTAATAGCTGAAACTTCACATGGCTGGATATGATGATGTGGAAATACTTCCCGCCATATCACTAACTGACTGATCTTCTGTTCTGCTGCCAAGGGTAATAGACAATAGTGCCGACAATATAACCCTATATCAGTAAGATCTTCCTTTGGCAAGTGATTACCAATCAAGTAACCCTTAATTGAACACAGAAAAGGAAGTGTATTCAGTAAGAAATACAGCATCACCACTTCTCACTTTTATGCATAGAGATATCCATACTCTACATGCATTGAGACCGTAAACTTTCTGGCAGAGACTGTCTTTTTGGTGTACCCTTGTACAACAGATAACATTAAGCTTTTGAACCACATCTGAAGAATTGGAACACTGAAATATAAAGAAAGAAAACACCAGCATATATGCAAGTTATCAAAGGCAAGCTGCAAAATGCTAGCTTTAACAACTTGCAAAACAGCTATGGAGTTAAAGTGCTTTAATTCTCTCTCCAAAAGTACTAAGCTGTCACTGGAATTAATAAAATTTCCCAAGAAGATATATAGTATAAAACCATTTCTAGCACTAAGGGTGCTATGGTTAAAAAGCTGCCATGTTAGATACTGAGCAGTGCCATCTGTGCCAACTGTTTAGTCCCATAACACTACCAGCATAAAGAGCAACAACATGATAAAATCCTTAAAACATAATTTTCTTAAAGGAAAGGTTGTTACCTTCCTATTTATACTGTTAAACATGCTGTCTATATTGAATAACGATACATAAATTTACGAATGAGGCCCTAGTGAAAAAAACTGTCAGTACAACTCCTCAAGTCTTTGATTTAAAGACAAATTAAGGATAGATCACCTGTTACCTTTATAAAAAAACTGGTAATCGACTAAATAATTCCTATTAGGATCTCATACAGTCTTCTTGAATTGACACTTAGTACTTTCTTACTACTGTCTGTCCTTGAATCATACCCTGCAAAATTCCCATGAGACAGTTTCAAACAGGCATTTTGTTCTTACTTATCATACAGCACCTACCACTTCCTGACACTGATTTTCTTCTGTTACAGTGTTTGAGTTGTAGGTCTCTTACTAGAAATACATATTTAAAGCCATCATGCTTTTTTTTTCCATATCTGTGAGGTTCTTAAAAGAGTTACTCCATGACTGGCTTAGATTTCCAGATGAGTTTTCTAAAT
The DNA here is from genome assembly GCA_002631895.1 of Agapornis roseicollis. Lineage (NCBI taxonomy): Eukaryota > Metazoa > Chordata > Aves > Psittaciformes > Psittacidae > Agapornis > Agapornis roseicollis. Next base: position 66,002 of record NDXB01012731.1, on the reverse strand, counting down.
CATTAGGCCTTAATCACGAGTACTACCTTGTAGAAAAGACAAGAGCCCATAATCACATATAATCTTCTCATGTCGTAATAGTCTTCAGACTGTGGGGAAAAAAGCATAGGATCATTTTTAATTCAGAACTTTTGCTTTAGTTACCAAATGGAAGTCACCTAATTCCGGTCAATTACAATTAGTATCTCATGTAATACTTTCATTTTTGACCTCCTCTTATCAGTGCAACAGTTAATACTGAACAGTTCAGTGAATTATTAAGTTTTTACCCTCCGTTGTCAATTTTCATGTCACTACTATTTTCTCTAAAAATTTCCATCTCAAAAATGACAGATTTCCTATTAGGTTCTAATTTGTCCGTAAGCTATTTTTGTTAGGATATGCTATTTCCGAGTTCTTAACAGCAAAACAGCTGAAACATAACTATCGACACCAGAGGTCCTCCTAGAGTAAAATTTTGAAGTCAAAGCATTCCTCCCCACCCCCCTCCAGTATTTGATATTTTACCCCAAATATACCCATTCCTTGGCTTTTTTAATGTAGATGTCCAGTACTCTCAGATTAGTAAACTACCCTTAGGTGGATATAGCATATTTTACATCAAGCGGGTGTAATCAATTTCTGTTCCATGAACTACAACTTCTGAACATTGCTTTCTGTAAGTAATCATCCAAGTTGTTTAGTACAGTAGTTTTACTTATGTTTTTCAATTCTTTCAGGTCCTTTCCAACCCAAACTATTCTATGATTCCATAGACTGTATGTCTGCCTACCTTGTATTTTAGGTTTTAAGAGTCATAAAGTAACTTTCTGTAATTAAGAATCTATGTGTCCCAAATTGTTATGCTATATATGTGATCAAACAAATCATCCTTATGCTCAATTCTAACATGCCTATGAAGAATATAAATTTAGAATAACTATTCTGGAATGTAAGTTCCAGAAAGCTCATATTTGATTAAGAAGAGTGGATTCATTTGAAATTAGTACTTTTTTAAACTACTAAACATGATACCAAGGCAAAGAGATCCTGGACAATGCAAACAACAGAAATAAAATGCTTACCAGCTCTGCAAAGTCAGCTGCTTCCAGGTCACTCAGTGCTGTGTCAATCTCCATCTGAAATATTTAAGTAGTGAATTTTAGTAGAGATTTCCTACACGTGAGCTTAAAATAATAGGATGGCGTGCACCATCCTGCTAGTCTCAGATGATGACGATTCATGAGGACAAAGTGAATGGATGAAAATTTGCACGCACTTTTCAGCAGTAATATCCAGTATCAGGAACACCTTAATTCATCATGTGAAACAAAAATCCTTCTTAATGGCTGTGTGTTTCCCTCTTGAAGCTGTAACATTTCTCTGCTTGTGTGCCTGCTGAACCCATGGTTCAGTATAAAGGAGATGTCAGTCTTACTTTCAGAGTGCTCTGAAACTGAGGGCTAGAGAAAGCTCTGAAATCTGGCAAGCTGTTGTAGCCAACTGAGTTATTAGAAAAATCTGTTGCAAATGGATGTAGTTTTTGTCTCTATGGAAATTGCCAAACTTTCTCACACATTATCTTTGTTCTACTGAAAACGCTTTGAACTGGCTTATTTCTCTAACTACAAGAGCTGTTGGTTAATATAAGTTTTACTAAGAATACTTTAAAGACCATGGTACTAGACACTGAAAGAAGTTCCTGACATAAATGTGCTGCTTAGCGAAAAGAACCTAAAATCCATCATTACAGACTTCTTGGGATGTATTAACAGGGTGCCTCTAATTGAAATACAGCCAGTTTTCAAAGAGAGAAATGTCAGAGAGGCTGTTGGCAGTTGACAACTAACCAGTTTCAACTTTTCCTCAGTTAAAATATAAATGGCTTTCTGCCCAACAAAGAACTGACACTTTTAGTTTTATATTCCTTAGAGAATATAAAGATCTTCGCTAAAACTTAACTGGAAATTTCATCTTCTGCAACAACAAATTTTGCTGGGAAAAGGGGATGATCTCAGACAATTTTGGAAAGCAGTATCTGTATCATAAATATCAACTACATTGTTTGAGCAACAACCCGCGAGCTAAACCAGAGAACAAAGTGTAGTAGAGTGTTTCTATAGAAACCTGAAAAAAAGAAGGAAGCACAGAGGAAAATAAAATAGATCACTAAACAGCAGAGGTAAAAAATGTCCTTTTCTGCACAGGACAAAACTGCTGACAATGGTCTGAGGCGGACTAAGTTGCATTTCAAATATATACTAGGTTGCTGACTGATCACATTCTGCACCAATGTTGCATAAACATTTTATTCTCTTCATATGAAAATAACACATTTCGGTTATGGAGCCTGGATTTTGCAAGTGAGTGGACAGGCATGTTACAGGACTTTGTGAATACCTCTACATTTGTCACCTGGACAGTTTAGCTCTGGAGTTACGACATGAAAAGAACTTTTCTGAGACACTCATAGGTACTTCTGTACATGTTTAATAGGGTGCTCAGACATGCATATTATAAAAGCGGAAGTTTAAAATCACAAACATATTGGCCTCAAGCACATTCAAGCATCCTAAGGGTTAAGGCAGAAAGAACGAAATCATTACCAGTGTGCTGCTCAAGGTAACGGAGAAGACAATCCATATATTGGAGAAAAGACAGAGAAGACTACACCAGCAGCCAGAAATCTGTTTGGTAACAAGCAAGCTCTGCATCTGTCAGTGCTGTAATGTCCATGGCAACTTGCATTACTGAACATTAGCAGACCTGAAATAACTGCAAATCCTCACAACAGTAGAATTGAAACCACTTCATCCCTTCCCCTCCAAACCCACTTTTGAAATCTGTACACAAGGCCTTATTAAATGGAAGAATCAGAAAACCAGGAAAGTCCTAATTAATATTATCCTCAAATAAAGACCCTATCGGTTAAAGAACACGCCACTGCAGAAGGTAATTTTTAACATCCAAACTCTGTCCTTTTGCAGACCCATTCTGAAAAGCACTTTCAATTTTCTACCATACAGCCTCTTTCAGTTGATTTAGTGTTCATTTCTTTTGTTGCTGCTGATGAAATAAGCTTGGATAATGGAGTTTATTGTCAGCTCAGATTAGAACCGTTGTCTAATACTTACAGCTAGCCTTAACTATGCTATCTACAAATAGTTTGGGTCTATCCATGATGGAAAACTCTTGTGTTTAAAATTTCCCAGCTGTTTCATTTGCACTACATCATGGGAAATACTCATTAAAAACCAAACTCCACTATGACAAGACTAACATATTCTAAACATCATTCCATCTTAGTGATTTATTTTCTCTATGAAATTTTTTAAAAACTGCTATACATGTATTGACTCAAATATAATATGCAAGGAACTCTTCATGTGATCTGGAAAATAACTTCCTAGTTGTAGAATTAAAAATACTTTAAAATCACAAAGGCAAAAATGAATCCTAAATTCACTAACATTCATGAGGATGGAAAATGCAAATGCATTGAATCTTTCTTTCACTGACTTGAAAAGCTGTACAAATAATGTATGGATATTTATTTTGATTCTGTAGCAGCCATTTAAATGGTAAGTTACACAAGGGCTTCTGGATTAATATTTTCTAACTGGAAAAAACCATAGATGGTCAAAATCGAACATGCCACAGCCTGCTTTCCCTATGGCGTATGCTGGTTGGTAGAGAGGTGTTAACTCTTTTGTCATCATGTTCTCTTCCTAGGTAACCAGTCACCGAACTATGCTCAGAAGAGCAATCTCCTTCCTGTGGCAATGACTGTGTAGTTTCAAACTGAAATAAAGAATCCTGTAGGAAGAGGGGTGGTCTGGGATGGGCAAAAGGCTTCGGTAAACTACACGCTAACAGCAGAAGATACCTGCATCAATTTTCTGGCCTCATATACAAGTTTTTCTAGAAAGCTCTGAAAAAACACATTACCTTGACTTCCTGAGGCAACGTCAACCAGCGCAAGCCTGGGAGACTGTTTAAGAATACTGCACTGCAAGTATCATAGTGTTGAGTGCTGGGGCTGGCATTTGACTTGAGTCTTGCAGGCTGAAGCGCCCGCTGGAAGAACAGGCTGAAAAAATGATCCAGGCGAGAAACATTTTCCACCTGGCAAAAAGCACTGAACAAACATGAACTCCAAGTTAGAATAACAGAGGAACCTGTAGCTGGTCTATACAACATGCTGTGCATGCTGTAAAGCGGCTCTTTACAGCATGATACTACGTTTGGATTTGTGGGTTTTTTTAAACATGAAAAAACCCAGTAGGCTAATCCAGGCAGTACAAACAAAGGAAAAGCTAAAGCAGCATAGTATAATAGCAGGTGTCTTAGAGCAACTTAAGATATAACAATGATCAGTTTTGGAAATTATTCTTTTTCTTTCTCTGTGGCACACACACATTATCCCAGAACTGAATGCAAGCATGTGAATAGCCTACCTTGGCCATTAGGTTGCAGTCAGACTGAACATTTTCTGTGTGTTTTCCAAATGCAGAGATAGACAAGTCACTCTGCCAAATGAGGTTGTGAAGTTTGGTACATTTACTTTATTAAAAACAAACCACTGATTCATACCTGTGTTTTACAAACACTGCTTTAACACAAAGGGTAGCATTTGCAGAGTGTTGCTGACATCCAGTGACTTCCATTATGTGAATGATTTAAACTAATCAAGGACAAAACTTTCTGGATCAACAGACTGTTTAAAAAAGTGTCTTAATGTGTGTTAAGACTGAAACAAAAAGGCAAGGAGAATAGAATCCTGGGTTTTGTCCAAGTGTAAAGGAACATGCAAAGAAACTCCATGTGAACATTACCACTACTAGCTGTCTTCAATGAAAAATTAGTAACTGAAAATACGTTTGAAAGAACTCACCTGTCTAAAGAACCGTACATGAATTTCAAGGTCCTGACAACATCTTCAATCATGTTCCTCAGCTGAGCAAGTGGCACGCTAAAAAAAAATAGCAATTCAAATGTACAGCTAAGTTTATGGTATCTTTACTATGAATGAGCGTAGGCATCTCCCAAAGAGCTCTTTTCTTAACTAACAATGTAGTGCAAGTAAAAAATTCTTCATTAGACTCAGCGAGAGATTTCCTTTGAGTGACTTGCCCATGAGGACAGAGATGGTAGTAAAGCTGGGAGGGGAAGGGAAGTCCTAGAACACATAAATACATAATATTACTGCTGTTATTCAGTAGTGTCTAATCAAGACTTGACTTTACCAAACACTGACAAACGCTGTTTTCTAAACTACACCTACTTCTGAGATCTAATGAGACCTTATTCCTTCTAGACAAAATGAATATATAAATGTAACAATGAATATATAAAAGATGTGAATAAGGTAAATCAGAAAACTGGAATCACGGGAATAGGAACTAGTTATAGTAAAAAGGGTACATTGTAAGCCCTCCCTTTCTTGCTTTTTTGATAGAAGAGTACAATTTGAGGACACGCGATAGGAAATGAAATTAAAAGGAAAACAAAGCAGCTTATTTGAAACTCACTTTTCTTCAGGAAGACCAATTACAAGCAACTTGTCAGCTTCTTTCCAGTAAACAACCTGAACCAATTTTTCACATAAGAAAAGGGAGGAGCTAGAAAAATTAAACCAGAAGTATTTCTGTTAACACTACAAGGCAACAAAACACGACCTTTATAAGCCAGAATGTTTTATATGTATTTTATATGCAGAGTTAACGCTTATCTATAATCACATGAATACAACTGGGTTAGGTAACGATGTTACTAAAGAACTTGAAGTCTCTCTGGTTTCAGTTCCAAACAGATCACATCAGTATTAACAATGTTTTCAAGTGAAGGACTGTTACTGAAGTGCCACAGTCATCTTCTCAACCACTCAGATGCTCTTTAAAGGTCTTCCTGCCTAGCTTTTAACACAATCAACTTACAAAATTAATGTCATTTCAGATCACAGTGAGGTAACCAGAGGTACTAATGAAGCTTCTGAACATAGCAGTCACTCATGGAATCATTTAAGGACTCCACGTTTTGCAAACAAGCCCAACAGGTATTTGAGCATATTACCTGAGTGATAAACATAAGCTTGAACTCTCATGCTACCTCCTTGTATAGAAAATTGCTCCACGAAGCACAGCAATCCCAGAAAGACCAACAGAACTTTCACTTGAACCACAGAGCGAATTAGAACATGAAACAGAATTAGACCCAAGGTTCAAATTAGCGGTAAATCACACATTATGCACCAGGTTATCACATTAAATGTACTGGTTGCTGCTAAAACCAAGGTCTATAAATATTTCAAATATATACATATATATATAAATATTTCAAATATATACACTAAATTTGTAGTAAACCCTCACCTTTCTTACTATCACCTTAGAAATTCTAAATAACAACATGACACTGCTGCAAAGTGAAAGAAGTACAACAAGCTTAAACTTGAAAGATTCAGGAACTTAATTTTTAGGATATGGCTCCACGAATAACTTTCTTCACTCACACAGTAAAATTGATGGTGCTAAATAAAACAATAGTGTTATTTCATTAGGTAAGAGACACCTTAGTATTTCCGCACATCACCAAAACATTTCTCTCCATCATGTTACCAAAAGTGCTTTCCAAACAAAACAAATCATATATTTAAAATGCAAATAACTACAAAGAAATAAACATCCCCACCCCAAAAGTTACACCATACGTATGCAGACACAATAATGATAATTTACTCTCAGAGATCTGATTGCAGCTGTTGCAGGATTTGTATACTACAGTGCCACAGAATCCCAGCTTAGATGAGTGCTTTAAGAGATTTAAGGAAGGCTATAAAACCAATTTCACTGAACTAAAAATCCTAGTCATTGCCACCCGTGACATAGAAATTCCCCTTAATCAATGTACATCCTGGCTGAGCAGCCAAACTTCAGGCACGCTGTTCTAGTTAAAATATTCCTGCCTAACAGGTAGAGTCACTCTTCTTTTGCCTGGAACTGGATGCACAACCCATGTGTGGTTTTCTGTACACATATATATAAACTAATAAGAGTAGTAGCACATTACATTTGAAATACTTCTTTACCTGATAATCTGGGTACCAGTAACACTTTCCAGTATGTCCGACAGTGTGAGAAATATTCCTCTCACACTTTTCAGTTTTTGGGATGCTTCTGATACAGGGTACTGATAAAGGATTTCTTGCTGTGAAGAAAGTCGGCTGTTAGTTAAGCAAAACAAAACCAAAGTCACCAAAAGAACCCAACCCAAAACTAAAACCACCCCAAACAATCAAAATGTTCCTCCACATTTATTGCTTTCTGCCAAATTGTGACATGACAGAAATAATGCATGCAGTATTAAGCATATCCAGTGCAGAGTACAGTAAATTATCTTTCTACATAAACAAAAGGAACACAGACATGATTAACTTTCCTATTGATGTCACTAAGCACATCCAGCCAGTGCCAATACCCATTAGAAAGTTTTCCTTCATCAAGATTAAAAGAATATAAAGTTTAATTTCAGGAGGACCTGGCAAACTTTGCATTCTTACCCAATTTAATTAGCTCTATTTTCAAATAGTCATTAGTAACAAGGAGGTTTTTTTTCCTTGAATGAATCTCTCACATGGAACAAACCCTGCCATTCCCTAATTACAGCACTACAAAGGGCTAGAAAGAGCCTTTCTTTCTCCTCACTATGAGCTGGGGCCTTTACACAAAATTCATTTCCCAGGGAAAGGAAAGACAACTGTAACAAAAGGTCATCGCTGTATCACAGATACACATTAATGAGTTAGCAAGGTTCAGCACACACCACCATGCAAGATCAACTGTCTTCAAAGCAAGGTGAAAGTTCATAGGACAATGACAATGGAGTTAATAAATAAGAAGTAGCTCATTTCTTCAAAAGTATAAACCCTCCTTCAATCCGAAAACCTCAAACCTGGACAGACTGTCTGAACTAATGGCTTATCAAATAGCTTCTCTCTTTTATTTTATCCATTTCTCAAATTGAGCCTAAAGAGCATTTTAAAAGAATGGGTTAGTGCAGTCCTGACAACATAAGAAATGGCTAAAAGAAACTGTCAAAATGGTCCCAACCAGCTAAACCCCTATAATCTTCAAACACACTTCACTGACAACAGCCTTTAAACTGCATGTTAAGTACAATTAAAAAAGCAACAGTAGGTGAAAGACAACTGTGTATTCTTAAATAGTAATTCAGAAATTATAAAACTAGAGAGAAAAAAGCTACAGGAAGTACAAGTCAGTGTCTGCATGAGCCAAGCTACTTTGCAAGTATGCTAAACACATGCTTCCAGAAAATACTATCACGTAGGAGGAACAGGAACATCATTATTGTAAAACATGGCATCACCAAAATGAGTTCAAACACATAAAGATGTGTAGTTTGTATGCTGGTAAGAACAACATACATTATAACTGTAATATCTACTTCGAACTAAACCATACAGAAGACAAGACAGCCATACTCACTGAAACCATTATTATATGAGACACCCCCACATCCCAAATGATTTCTAATACTGCTTTCCTTTACAGTTGAATAGTTAGAGCTCACAACTGTTAGAGCTCATTAACTCTATTTTTAGGTGCCAAAAGCTCACAAGTGGAAGAATTAGTTACTAGCTTTAGTTGCCATTGCTTACATGGATGTGATCCACATACCATGGCTCCCTTGGACATGGGCAAAGCAGCTTAGTAAAGGATCACTGTATTTTTATTGTGCAATATGGCATAGGTGTATAGTAACTTCACTGCTAATTTGAAGTACTGTTGTAAACTAAATCTGGAACAGGACATCTACAGGATAAATGTCTATTACCGTTCACCAAATAAAATTAAAGACAACTGCCTTGAAGAAGGCAGCATTCTTTTGTTCAGAAATGTTAAGAAAAGAGCTTGACTGCACCAGTGAAGCACCTCTCAACATTAGAGACCATGTGGGGCTCCCGAGCTGCCAGGACTTCTCAAGAAACAATTGTTCCATGGTATGAAGGGAGAACAAGCGCATTACAATCCCTCTTTTACCTCCGCTCAGCATTCATGGTTAATCCTGTTTCTTGGGAGAGTGTAAAGCAATAATGGGGCAAGAAAGCAGGGCTCCTGCTTTCTCTTCCTGCGTTTACTCCAAAGTGCAGGAATTGCAATTAGGCATTTGCATATCTATCACCTACCAACAGAGGAGCCAGAGGCCCTGAAATACATCTTTTTAATACTTCATAAAGTTCATGTGGCCAAGAAAACACTGGTCTTTAGGTTTACAGCAACCGTCCGTAGCTGTTGTAGCCACGTAACACAGCAGTCTTGCACTACAAACTTACAACTGAAAAAAAAAGCCCAGAACTATTGGCAATAACAAGTTCATTTTTGTAGAGCATCTTGGGTATATTTAATTCACAGTTAAATGAGCTCTTTTCATTTTTATTCTAGGCAAACACCAAAGCAGAAAAATACCACAGTATCATGTTTTATCAGGTTTTAATGGAAGCAGTCTCCAGGTGGGGAAAGGCACAGAATGACCCTGCCTTGTTGCAAACCTATTAAAGAAAGTAGTAATTATGACAAACACTTGTGTAAACTTACTTCTGCTGAAGGTACCTCCCATGAAAAAATGTAGTCTCTTAAACAGGATTGGAAAGGACTGCAAACCAGAGCTTACAGTGCAGTATCTTGCTGTAACACATAATGAAGCATACACTACCTTAAAAATATTACATCAAGAGCATGATTTATATTGTAAAATCTAGTACTCCAGAGTTAGGAAGTACTGGATTTATGGTTGCCTAATAAGCTTTAATTATACACCCTCATCAGTCTGCCTTGTCCTCTACATAAGACAGGCATCTTTCAGATAAAACGTAATACGCAAGACACCATCATGCTGTGTACGTACGAAAGGGCTGAATTAAAGTTGCACAAGAAGCCATAAATCTGTCACTTCCTAGCTTTCAAACACTTGATTCTGTAAACTTCACAACAGTTTTTATATATCATGACAGTTTTTTATGACATCATGTAATTTTCTAGGGTTCTCCTCCCCAGCCCTGTCTCTAGAAAATCAAATTAAACTCTATTATGTGTAGTTGAAACATGTTTTCTCTATTACACAAAGCCAAAAGAGCAATACAGACTTCCGTCTCTTGAAAAATTGTATTAACAAATAAAAGACATCTCAAAGAGGGGATGTACGCTGACTAGATTTAGGGATTAATTTTAAGGGAGTGAAAGGAAAATGTCTTTTTTCTGCTCCCCACTCCATCACTATTCCTGCCACCCCAGTCCTTGGGGACTGGCAAAGCTTGTCCTTTGTTTGATGTCTTCATATCAAATACTGTATAATATTACTAGTGCAGTATGATAAATCTAAGTTGAACTGACAGAAAGGGAGAAGAGTTTTATTCCAAATGTCTGTTCCCCAAAAGTCTCCTTTGTTCATTTGTCATTCTCAGCGGGGGTAAGAAGCCAAACTGAGCCCTCCTCGCTGTTCCGTGTCCCTGTGTTCTGCATGGAGTGTTTGTAGCTATGGCTACATCACAAACAACATCTCACAAAAACTTACAATGGGTTATACCTACACTGGCAACATTCTCCTGAAGAACATGAAAAGGAAAGAGATGTGAAAGGAAGCTTTACAGGACAAAGGAAAAGAACTCCAGTAGCTCAAAAATGCCACTCAAGTGAAAATCCACAGTTGGTTGCAAAGAGTAAACATAGGAGAGTCCTCCACAAAAAGGCACATCAGCATTTCAAAACAGGAGGAGCTAGGCAGACTGTCTATGTGGCCTGCCAACAGCTCCTGCTGGGGAGAATCTTTTCGATTAGGCAGATTTCATAGCTCAAGAGGCGTATTGAAAACAGCTCAGTGAGCATCTAAGAGACAATCATGACCTTCTTAATTGATCTCTGCTTTGCCTGTTAACACCTTGAGGCTCTTCATGTAAAGACATTCAGCACCAAAGAGATTTCAGATCCGGAGTTTGTCAGCAGTGATGGCAATTCCCACCCACCCCGGAATTTCAGGCCTTATTTCTGTCAAAATGGACACCTTATGGACTATTCATGACTCAAAATGATCAGTAAGATTTTATTAAATATCAAAAGGGGTAGCAGTTGCTGTTGTCAGTTGTTACCTTTCATCTTCAGTTTTATTTAGTTGGCCACATACCTCATCCTTGGATGTTTCAGAGTCCAGTTTCAGTGTGAGGAACATAACAATATGAGGCACATCTTGCAGAGCCTGTTGATGGTCCATGCTATCTTCTCCCCACAAAAGCTGAACCAGGTTGTTCATACTTGACTGTGCCCGTTTACACCTTTGCTGAGAAGTTTCTTCTGGCTCAAATATTGACGTTTCAAATGTAAGTTTAACCTATTAAGATAATTAATAATTGTGAAAATGAGGCTGCTACGATTATGTTATAATCCCAGATGGAATAAATGCAGCTTGAGCCCTTAAGTTTTCTTAGTGTTACTGACAAAGATGTAAGCATTCAAAAATTCCTGCTGTTCAAAGAAAACCAAATAAATATTCAGCACTGCAGAGCCACCTACTATTAAGAAGAAAGGCAGCTATCACATGTTCTATGAACCATATGAGTAAGCATGTGGTTTGGTGTGTTTTCATACTTAATTCTTACGGGTCTGAGAATGGAAAAAGATACTTACTGCTCTGGGGTTTGTTTGAACACAAAACCTATTACCACGCTTTGGAAACACACACAATATTTGACTTCTTTCAGCATGTCAGCACTTTGAAGTATTTATTCTCAGGGCTCTTTCATGAACATTGCTTTGCTATTCAAGTGCACCAACAGGTACATTTGCACAGGGAAATCAATTTACATTAGACTGGAAGCCTGTTCATTTGTAGCACTCAGCAGCAATTCTTTCAATGTGCCCAAATTTCAGTAGATTTTTTTTGGTTTTTAAAACTGTAAAGTCAGCAAATCAATTCTGCTGCTGTATCTGACAACTGCACACAACTAGCAAGAGGCATGAAACAAACTTACACCACTTGCTGCATTCTGTTTTCAGATGAATAAAATGCAAAGCACAGAGAATTCGCTCTTAAAAAATAACAAAGTTTTGAAGATCAAGTTTACTTTGTCAGAATACTACATTGTTGAGTGTTCTTTATTTCCCAAATAAAGTGAACACCAGGAATTTTAGAGTAAGTGCATATTTGGGGGTACCCTTAACATACCTACTGACTGGGAAGTTCTAAACATAATACATCGCACTAAATCCTGCTTCTCTTTAAAGATGGTGACAGTTTAGCCTAATGAGTGATGAAGCAAAAAAGGTTTCTATTTTCCCAGTTGCAGTGAATTTGAAAAGCCCAAGCAGAGGTAATTTATACATTTAAATACAGACAATTTAAATTTTTGTAACTGTAAGGAGTGCCAGCAAGAAATAACGATGCTTTAAAAAACCCACTGCCTGTCAAACCAGATCAGAGAGAAGTGCCATCATCAGCTCTTCCAGTTACAACATTTAGGGCATCGGCTGCTGCCTTCCCACTTCACTCCCTCCCAACACTTCTCATTAATCTTTTCTTCTCCCATTTTGGCTGCCGTCAGCTTGTTCTTCTTTTTTCTTCCCATTCCCTGTAACAGCACTGCATTCAATCCTTCTCTCATGCCATATGCTACCATTTTCTTCTCTGACAGTAACTCATCTTACACTTCCTCCTCATCATTTCAGTTTTGATTAATTACACTGCATATTAACAGGACTCAAGGAACAGAAACACCTAGCTAAAAGCAGTGGCTTTACTAAGTCCCAGTAACTTGATCATTCACAGTTTTCTAGATGTATGTTTTCTCCTCTGGCATTCAGTGACTCAGTTCTCTTTCTGTGTCACGCCATCTGCATGTATTTCAGAGGATTTTCCTCATACCCTGTGTAATTTCTTGCAGATTTCCTCAAGGCTCAATAGTTACTCCTCTTAACTTCTACATCTTGTCTATGGACACTCATTCATGACACTTAGGCTACAGTCTCTACAGTAATGATGCACAGATGTAATTCTTGCTGCAGTCTATCTTCTGAGTCCCTTGATTAAAAATAAAGCAACCCAAACTGAGCCTGTCTTGTCTTAAAGACACAACCAGATGGCTGTCCAAGCAAGAGCTCAAAACAAATGGGGAGAAACAGAACTTTTAACTCTTCCTTCTCCTGCAGGCATCCATGTTGCCTCCCACACCTCTGTGGACAATACTGTCCCACTCAGATGGGAAATGGCTGTGTTTTGAGAAAGATCTCTCTCCACAATTTGACAAGTTCCTTTCCAAATCTTGATTCTAATAGCTGAAAACATGACATTTTCTGTTCCTCTCTACTATTGCACAAGTTCTAATCAATTTCCTGCCGTAAACAAATACTGGGAAAAAAATATAAGCTGGAAAATACTGCAATAGAAAATTACTGGGAAACTGCATTTCTATGTACCCTAACATCACCATCCCCACTCTTTTTGGTGGTAGAGAAATCAATCTTCATCCCAAGAACTCCACTGGATCTGATTAGATATGACTACTGAAGTATGCTTCTGTAAATGCTGATGAAGTCTTTCACAACTTGGATTTCATTTTGCCTAAAGAAAATCAGTTCAATACACAGCAGAAAATGGAAAAGGAAAGGAAATGAAGAATGGGAGAAGCACAAAAAAGTATTAGTATTCCAACTCTATACAGCATGCACACTACGACATCAGAACGGTTGTAAAGAAGAACTTAATCAACCTGCAAGAAGGCATTGATGAAGAGACAGTAACAGCAAACTATGAGGTACATGGATGGGAATTTTTCTGCTTAGGAAAGATGCAACAGAAGCAGAACGTGACAGAGCTTTCCAAAGTCAAGGAATGATAAATGGACAGTTAACTACTCATAATGCAGGAATCTGGAAGTATGAAATGTGCTTCATTAGATGGCAGTCTGAAAAACAAACGTAACACATATCAGTTCCATAAATCACAGCTACATGATGCTGTGGAGGTCAAAGGAAGTTTAAGAACTAGATTAAAAAAGGAGAAGGTACAAGCTTGTACGTGATCCAACAAGTCACTACTGACTGCTGTAACTATTGACTGCAACTAACTATTGACTGCTGGAAGCTGGAAAAGTAGGATGGGAAGGTCACTCTGTATTTAATTTCATAGAATTACAGAACAGCTTGGGTTGGAAGAGACCTTAAAGCTCACCCAGTTCCAACCCCCTGCCACAGCTTCTCTGGGTAACCTGTGCCAGTGCCTCACCACTAAAGTCATTCCCCCTTGTCCTGTCACTACATGCCTCTCCATCACCCTTGTGGGTCTCATTTAGGCACTTGAAGGCTGCTACAATTTCTTTCTTAATGATTTTTACTTGTCACTGTAAGAAAGCAGAAGACGTAGCTGTGACACTGTTGGTCCGATGCCAAAAGGCATACTTTCTGTGTATCAGCAAGAAAGCTGTATGTCTTAGAATATGGATTTTATTATAGCCAGAGCTGGTGGCATTGCCTGCCTTTTAAGACTGCCTGCCATTTCCTGTTGTAAGTCTCTGTTTTCCATATGCTTATGGTTTGCACAACCCTAATTCAAAATTTCAAGCTGAAATTTCTGATTCTGAATGTCTGCCTTAGGCTGAGCATTTTCAGAAAGTTTTGGGTAAAATGGTTCTGCAACTTCCAAGTGTTAGGGTAAGGAAAAATATAGTGTTTAGAATATCTTCCCTTTCCTATTCTGTCTTTTCTGTCTTGTGGTGTTAGGAAACAGCAGCTATTTTGATGACAGGAATTTAGAACTGTATAGACTGCAGCATATCACTTTATCTTGCATGCCTAGAAGCTAGTCTACCTAAACTGAGGTAAGGTTAACGATACTCTGGAAATATAATAATGAGATGTTATGCCACATACTGCAACTGAGGTAATCTAGGCAGTCAGTTTCTGAAATGACTTCCAGTAATTTTTAATGCTGAGCCCAGAAAAGCACTGACTTCACTTACGTAAATAACTTATTACTGCAGTAAAACTGCTTTAAACTGCATTTTCTTTGATATTTTGCAACATGTGATGCATGAGAATACATTAACAATTTTGCTTGTATAAAGGTCATCTTTATTACTAATTCTTAGAAACAACCACCCCCTCTCTCTCTCTTCAGCAGCACAAACAGTGTTCTACACTGCAAAACCCTCTCAGAGCTCCGTATTTAAATTCTTCACTGGTGTATTTCAGCAATCAGTCTTCTGGCTTGACTCAAACTGCACAGTAAAAGAAAGAGTAATTGCACTTTAATAAAAGGTTTTGGAAAGCCAACATGACAAACAGTTATACATTTCAAGTAATTGCTGTCTACTTGACAGATTTACTGACAATGTAAACATTAGTGCTGCATTAAGAGTAACTACTATATAAAGGGTTGCACTGCATTTTAACAACAATAGGTATTTTCTAATCTAGCAAGGATACAATTACATAAACTATATAACCTCTGCTTTTTTAATCATTCTGTATTTAATAACAAGTTACAGCAACTCCATATTTGGTCAAATACAGGCAAGACAGGGTTTTTCTACCATGGAGCTCTGCCAATACCTGACCACAACTCTGGTAGCTTAGGCAAGCTTCGTACTGTCAAACATCTTGGAAAGCTTCCTGACCTGACATACTAATAATCATACTGCAGTTGCTGATGTAGTTCTACAGGCACTGTGTAAGTTGTGAACAGAAGCATGTTTAAAAAAGCTTACCATCTCTGGAAAGTAAAAGATTTCTATGATTATCATCACTTCATATATTCTACTCCAAAACCAACTATCATGAGTTTACAGGCATACTGTAAGAGACAGTAAGACCTGCCCAGTCTCCTAAATTGCAGCTTTTACTTTACCTTCCTCAAATCCAGGAAGTGGATTTAAGCAGAGTAATTCAAAAGACTTAATTTTTTGCTACTAACAACCACGGTAATTAATACTCTCCTGGTTTCATTCTGAACTAGCCATCTAATTCTTTATTACTCAATTCTTCATTATAGCTCCAATTCAGCTAGAAGAAAAAGATATGTGCAGAAGGTTTAGGGGAAGGAACACTATCCATCAGGTCAGGTTTTTGTTTTTTTTCTTACCAATTTTTACTCCTGAGTTCTATCAATCTTCATTGCTGTTCAGTTTTGAAAGATCTTAAAGAACATTTAATCTAAAAGTTCTTTAAATAGCCAAGAATTTATTTTTCTATTTAAATAAGAAAGCAATACTAGTTTTTCCATTTAAATGCTCTTAAATATCTTTCATAGCACTACTTTCTAATTCAGGCTTCATTTTACTCTCCTGTGATCTGTAAGATTTTTATATTGATGATGAGATATTTATTTTATGAAGTATTTTCATAGCAACTATTACCATTTTAAGAATGGTAGTTGACAAAAAAAGCTGCTACTATCCTGCAGTTGACATATTCTTAAACTAGGCATGAGTATCTTGCTTTAGACATGCTGCTGCCAGCCTGCACATCTCCAGCTCCATTTATCACCCACCAGGAGCAAGACATCATAGTATTAGATAACCTTGTCCTTTGTTTGCTGAAAGCAGAGTGTTCAAAAGAACAGCTCTCAAAGCAACCATTCTTGCCATCTTTACCCAGAACTACAACTATCACTGGTTAAAAGTTTACGCAGGTTTCAAAGGAGTTAATTCCCTGTATTCAACAACAAGTAATTAATGTTGATGCAAGTGGCAATGTAATAATCAAGTTATTTTCTGAGCAGGAAAAGTAACGGAACTTGCTTTTTCACATAGGTATGCACCAATTGAATTCTCACAGAGAAACACGAATACTCAGAATCCTGCACACACAGAATCCCTTGATACTCTCACTGGACAAAAAAAATTAAATCAGGTGTTATGGTTAGTCTGAACCTACAAGTATGCTGCTACCTCTTGTACAATGCTGCATGTGCTTTCTGACTCTGGCTGATGGCAGGGCTTGTAACTGCTGGACTATGCCTGATGTCTCTTAATGGGACACTGGCTTGAGTCACTTATTACCTGCGCCTACCTGTTTTTCACAAAACTTACCAGAATTAAGCTCTGAAATTTCTACTCTAAGTCTGACTGAAATCAACCAGTGAGTTCAAAAAGTGGATGAAGAACTTCTAAGAAAAAGACCACCTAATTCTGTTTCCTATGGAAAAAAGGTTAGATACAATATCAGCTTTTAGAGAGGACAGCTGGAGAAAATGTTCAACTACTGTACCTGCATAGGACCTGGAATGCAAGACAGAACCCTTTCTATGTTTTCAGAATTCACATCAACATCATTTACAGCAACTAGAGCATCTCCTGGGGATAAAAAACACAAAAAGCATGAGAAAATTAGATGGTATTACACAATACAAAGCCAAGTGTTTTGTCTTAAAAATATGACACTCAACTTATCATAAATGTCCTTTTGTTACATGTAGATGGTTCCTATGTGAAACATTTAGTATGCTTAGAACCATCAGTCTCTTTAAGGCCTTACTGCCACACTAGTATCATTTTAGATGAGTAACTGTCAGAGCCTCCCCCTTCTATCCAGGCTTACATCACTCTTGTTACTTGATCAGAAAAAACAACTTCACCCATCAAGTTATGCCCAAGATTTACTTTTTTTCCCTCCAAACCCACCCCTGTTTACTTGCCAATCCCTCTCCATTGCTATCTCCACTGAAACACTACTGTCTACAAAAGCACGCCAAAACTCACCCCTTCCTGTAGCAGCTTACAAGTTCTAGGCCCTCATTAGTAGAATTAATAGTATATTAATTCTCAAGAGGGTAGCCAAGAAACGCTACATGACAAAAAGACAAACAATACCTATGTGCACTAGGAAAAACATTTCCTTTGAATGTATGTGAGTGTAAGACCTGAGAGAATCCCATCCAGAGTACTTCTGGCAATTCTATTCACCTATGCTCAATAAAAACGCAATCACATGTGATAAGATACATGGAAGTAATACTGCAGTAATACAGACCAGGGACATGGAGGTCCCATGTATACTGGTTAAAGATGGGGTGAGTAAAGGCTAGGTGCAGAAGCAGCTAGAGTAGAAAGCAGAAGGTTCTGTAGTCTCAGAGTATTTCTCCATCCATCTGGGACTGAATACCTAAGACTTTAAGCCTTGACTTGGCAACAAAAACATGCTCAACTGCATAAATAAAGCACTGAACAACTGTAAGGTTCACTACATATTTCAGGTTTTCTTGGGGAAGCCTTGCTCAGCTCAGACTAACTCGGGGATGAAAATAACACGCATAGCAAGGAAAAGCAGAATCTGTGTCTCTATGGCCTCTCAGTTTCCTGAGACTGTTGTAATGACAATGAAATCTGAACGTTTAGAAGAAATCTCATTATTTATTATTATTATTCCCATCTTCTACCTTATTAAATACCATCAAATACAACTGAATTCTTCCCAGGTACTAGGCTGATAGCTCAAAATTGATGTAACACAATTAAGGCCAATGAGAGAAAGACTATTCTTACTGACTAACCATCACAAAAGAAAAATAAAAGCAAACACCCACCCCCCCCCAAATACAAGCAACAATCCTCTTTAATACACTGGGTAACAACCAACTGCTCAGTTATTTTACATTGAAGGAAAACTTATTCCTACTCTTTCTTACAGCAAAACCAAGAAAAAAATGGTTAAGTTTTATTACACACAAAAAAGTTATCACTCCTTGCAATTAATTGCTTTTTTTCTGTTTCAAGTATTGTTGCTCTCTGCCAAACCTCTCCATTTCTTGATGCACAGCAAAGTTCTAGCCTATCAAATCTTCAACACAACAATAATTCAAAGACAGGAAAACTGAAAGTTAACCAGCATTTATGAGCAATTCAGTAAGTCCATGCCAGAGCCCCGGGGCTTGAAAAGCAGTAATCAAAAGCACAGCATTCAAGCTACTCTAATACAAAGAGAAATTATAAACAGAATTACGATGTCCTTTGTTGAAGAACACTGTATTAAAGATCATCATTCACAAGTACCAGAGGAAGCATAAACTGCTCTTGTACTCATCTGGAGCACTGTTTAAACGTAAATGGCTTGTGCTTCGTTTGCTTTACTAGAGAGCTTACCAGTTCTGTTGTAAAGATGACAGTCATCTAAGGCACAAAGCCATTCAAAGGAGCTGCACACATTCTGCACCCACCTTAGGATTTAGAGAGAAGTGTTTTTGAACTGCATCTCCCAGGGTGGATGACTTAAGGACACTTTGAAAGGAATCAGTATTTACATGTCACATCCTCAAAGTGTTTTCTTTATTCAAGTCCTAATGTACCTAGGTAAAACTTGAATTGCAGCAGTAAACATTTATATTGCCTTCAATTTGTAGAAATGTAATTGTGTACTGTAAATGGAACAGCTTTCCCAAAGACACAGAGACACTTTTTCCCCAAGCCAAAGCAGTGCTGGTAAGGCTGCCTTCAGTTTGCCAGAAAATGCTGTATCACCATTAAAGAACTGCAACTTGATGTACAACTGAGACAATGTTGTCATTATAGTGGTAAACTGTATTTACCAGTATAGACTTCCCAGAATTGGAGGTGGGAGGTAGTGATGGGGGACTTCTGTGATGTTGTTTTTTGGTGATTTTTTGTGAAACACCAGAGCATCCAAGGGCTAGAGACTATGAAGTAACAGTATGAAAGGCACCACTGACACCATAGGAAGTATGTGAATGATGAACAGAGGATATCTTAAAGCAGAACATGACAGCAGGATCTACCCAGTGTGATAATTAATGCCAGTGAACAAGTTTAAATATGTATGTGCTCTTTGGTTACTTTCACATCTACTTGCTTTGAGAATTGTTTCCTCCCCTTCAGTAGTGTGAAAAGCTCACATCAAGCGAGGCTGACTTCAGACATGAAGTCTGTAAAAAGCATAGCACAAATGTGTAAATTTTAATCACTTAATGCTTAATCAATTTAGGTTAAATAAAATGAGAGCGAACAGTGTTTTCAATTGTGCTCTATCTTGATGATTTGCAGAGTTAAGCCCAATTTTCTTAGACCAAAACATTGCTGAATTTCAGATGTAGAGAGACATTTCACTACTGGAGAGAGAAAAGTTGTACAGATGGTACTGCTAATACACTTTACAGTTATTTTTGTGCTCTATGGGTGGGTGAAAAAACCCCTCCAACTAGTTTTCTTAAGTAGAGACATCAAAGTGAACTCTTTGCTGAAGTAGATGTACATACTGACACAGACAAGAAGCAGACATTCATATAAAGTGTTATTTTCAAGCCTGATGTAAAACAATGTATTTTTTTTTTTTTATCTCAACAATACAGTTGTATACAAAAATCTGACTGTATAAAACAGCACCTGACCTGCACTACGGGCTTGCAATTCTACTAGCAATAAGATCGCTATTTTCTGTCAGGAAAGTCACTAGCATGTATGTCAAAAGGTGAAGAAAATCAGAACAAAGTCTCACTCAATTCCATTTTTCGAAACACTGTGAGCAACAGCAAGAGGAGATGAATCTTCCTCAGGCAGCTCTAGGACATCAGACAGTATCAGTGAATAGATTTATCTTCAGAAAACTCCATGTCCTTCTCTTTAAGCAATAAAGTACGCTTTTTTCTTTTGAATCCCCCAATAACGAATAATCAGGCTTTTGAGTTCTAGTACTTATTATAAGAAAGTTTTCAGTCCACAAACCCCCCCTTGTAAGAGGTCTATATACATTCTCCACACAATGCCAAGCAGAACTGAATTTTACTACACTGATGGAACTGAAGAGCGACGAGAGGCAGGAGTTGTTTCCTATTTTCTTTGCTGTCTTTCCATCTTCTCATTAGAAAAGACTGGTCCTGTCCACTCAGCAGTAGTTAAGAAGAGTGTCTATCGATCTCAAACACCTAGTTTGCACACAGCTGATGACATTATTCCTCTCTGTTTTACAGACAAAGTTGTGGGGCTGCTGGCAACCCTAAAATGTTTATTTCAGGACACTTTGCCAGGACACACGGGACTTAGATTTGTGAAATACCCATACCCTAAAGATAAATCTGCAAACACCATTTCTGAAAGCAGACGTTCTCTGCACTAAGCCAGGGGACGCTGCCCGATAAGTGAATACTGCTTCCATACTGGGAGACAACCAAAGACACTGCTTTCATGAAATCCTGATACTTGGTTTCCTCTGTTCTTGGTAATGACTTGGTGGAAGTACTTACAAATGTTCACATACTCCTTCCCAAAAAAGGCAAAGTATGGAACACATTCCGCTGAAGAAAGCCAGATCAATTACTTGCTTTATATGTTAGCAGGCTGCTTTCACCCAAACCAATGCTGTTATGCTTCAAGAGGAGATTAAAAGAACATAAACAACATCCCAAACTTCACAGTGAGAACACAGCAAAGCTTAAGCAAACCCTGTATTTCTTGCTTGCATGCCCAGACTCTCTACTTTGGAGAGCTTCTTCAACAAGTACATCGTATATGGCAACTCCTAATGAAAATCTCAAACTCTCCTAGTATATTGGTATTTTCAAGGATGTTTTTCTGACAGGACTGTTCTATGGTCTACAAAGGACAAAACCAGCATTTACTTTGGCTGCTGGAAGATGACTGTGAGATGCTTTTCAAAATTGATTACTGTTTTAAACCAGTGGTCTATGCTATAGAAATGTAACCGGTATACTTGGCTTTCTAGCAGGGATGGCCTTGTTTACCAAAGCTTCAGAACTCCAAGGGCAATATCTGTGTTTTTACTATTAAAACAAACAAAGTTTACCACTCAAATGGGAAAACAAATAATCCTCCCATGTAACACTCTACATTGGATTAGAAACCCACAGAAAACGATTTGTCAGTAAATGAGGTTGGGATCGGACCTTTCAACTGAATCTCTTGACAAGAGCCTGCTTCTATGGCACACTTGCTCAGAACTGGGTTATTTCAGCCCACCCAAGATTAATCCCTATCTCTGTGTAGTTTTCACTCTTTTTTGAGTAGCATATCAACCAATCAGGAGAGAGAATTCATGCAAACTGTTCAGATATTCAGTGACAAGAGTAGTAAGAGCAGAAGGTAATATTGAAGAGGGTAAGAACAGGATGCTCTGCTAAATAGCTTGCCTGTATTTTCAGTGTCATTGGAATGACTTTTTCATTTGTACTATAGTAAAGATGATGATCAGTGATATTTCAAAGTATCCCTTGCTGTGAATGGGATCCATTTCAATTTGAAGGGGGGAGGAGAGAAGGAAAAGTTATAATGGCATTTCCTATCACAACCCTTATTTGTCTGGAGCTAAAAGTGATTACTTAGTGGAGCCTTTTACCTTTGAAGATACACTTGAAGATGAGATGCCAGATTTTTATACAGCAAACCAAGCTTCGCATATTGTTGATAATGAACTCCAGCAAGAAAAAAGTTTTGCCAAATATACAAAAGGCACTTTAAGGCCATGAGATAAAAGTAACTGTATTTCATCTTAACCAAAATGAAAGTGACAGCAAGGACTTCAAAATCAAGGAGAGCTTTTTTGTTCTGAAAATTTAAGATGGATCCTGAACCACTAAATATAGGGGGGGAGAGGGAAGGAAAAGGAGCTGATAAACACCACATGGATAGCATGGATAGAATGGCATCAGAGCTACAAAGAGGCAGGGTTTTTTTAGCCTGCAAAACTGTTGTATTTACTTTCATACGGTCAGTGCCTGCATTCTACTTGGTTAATGAAGTACAGCAACAAGGCTTACAACTTCCATATGCAATCTTAAAGAAATTAAAGTGTAGTGCACAAATAATAAACAGATGTTTTAAGTGTTCAAAGCTATAAGGGATACACATTTCAGAATAAACTGAAGAAGCCACCTGAAGAGAGTGATTATTTGGGGGTGGGGGAACAGTTATTTTTACTAAAATATGTTAAAGCAATAACCACTTTGTACTGTTTATTCAGAATGAAGAAAAATGAAGAGATTTTAGTCTCCCTTCCAGTTCAACCTTGGTAGCCATGTAAGCGGCTACTGTACTTACCACTTGCAGATTAACTAACTTGCCACTGAAAATACAAAGAAATCAGCAATTTGGTTATTATTTAACATATAACAAACCCAAGTCTTGGGAAAAATAATCAGGAGAGCTCAAATTTTAAAGACAGAAGAATTAAAACACTTGGTTGGGTGCAACTGGCAGTTTTGGTAGCGGAGTGCTGCAGGAGGGACCCGCATGGCAGGAGGTCATGGGCTGCCTTGTGCTGATCACAGTCAGTTCTGAAGCTGCTGTAAGGAACTCACTGCATACCAAAACATACATCCAAGCCAGGGGAGCCATGTCAACTCTGCCCAAAGGTATTCAAGAAAGAGCAACAGTCACTGGGAGAAGGGTTACAGGCCACAGAGAGGACCTATACTACCTGAGCCTGTAGGGAAATGGGGAAGAGATGTGTTTGGTTGAAGCGGAGCCTAAAGAAGGCAGGGAAAGAGGCATTTTTTAATGTGTTTGGGGCCTTGTTTTCATTTTCTCAATACCTGAAACAGTGAAGTTTTATATTAATTAGCAAAACCATAAATTCTGTAACAACACTGAGTCAAGACTGCTTGCCTGCAGCACATATTGCAAACTGGTCTCTGAGAAGGCTGTGACGTGCCATTGCAAAGAATGGATTTAAAGAGAAAATACACTTAGCATTTGTTTCACAAAGGTCTAGCCTACAAAAAAAATGGTCTGCACCGCTGAAGATTACTAAAATATTAACATGCAAAACAAGAACAGGTTAATATCTATGCATATGCTGTTCAATGAAGATGAAAATGTTACAACCAAACCAGCCAGCAGGCATCATGCCATACTGATCAGGTATTCCTCATCTGTGATGGCTCAAAAGCTGCTGGCTTTTGTGCAAATACTTCTGGTTTGGAGTGACCACAAAAACACTCTTTACCATTTCCACAGTTTACAATAGGATTCCTAAAACCTTACTGTTATAGACAACAAACAAAGCTCTACTGTATTTTTCTTGACCTTCCTGTTCAAATTCAGACCCTGTGAGGATGCGAGGAAGCTATCCCTTGAACTACAGTCACTCCTAAATTAGGCTCTGGGTGTATACCGCAGCCATTCAGTGCTCTGATGTGCAATACAGAAGCAGTAAACCAGTTTTTTGACAGGAACAGATTTATTTTTTTACTGGATATTCTTTATGCAGACAGCACTGAAACCTGAGCATATAATTTATGCAAAGTATCCCTATTTCTAGACACCACATAAAAATTCCAGAGTACTCAGTGTTCACTAAAGATATACAATTTGAAGTATTTGTATATGGAAATTATACATTTCATACTGTTGGCACAGAATACAGCTAATTTTCTCAGTTAAGAGATGAATAACTAGAGTATCCTTAGAAGTATCTGTTTCCAACGTGCAAAAACAAGGCAATATAAGTCAGTGATAGCCTAGGACATACTAATCTGCTAGACTCTTTAGATTAATGTAAATGTTCTTCTATTTAAAATAAAGCAGGAACCCCACAGTTTTTGTCTTCACTAGCTCTGGGAAGCAGTAAGTGCTATAGCTGAAGAACCATCTCCATTTAGAAGTTTAGCTTTATCTCCTAGATGTGGTATTTCCCTGCACTGTTTTGACTTTACACTTCCTCATACAAACATGCAGTTATATATGAATTTGTGTCCCAAAGTTAACTCATGGGTTATAAATAAATTCCCACTCTTGCACCAATCAGATTAAATACCATAAGCAGATCAAGATGAAATTCCCTCTCTGTCTGCACCCCCTACTTTTTGACTAATCAGTTCTTTCTGGTAAAATCTGAAAGTTATCCAGTTTTCCCTCTGGAGTATTCTTTAGCATCCCTACCAAAACCACGTGCTGTAAGAATCAGCTACTCCAAGCACGATTTGCCTTTTTACACGCACAACACTGGAATTTCAAAAGCACTCATGCTGACTTTGTGGGATTTGCGCTACTATGGCATTAAGTTTTTCATGATCTTGTAGCCAACATCACGTCTTTGCTCTCTCTCTCTCTCTGAGGGACCAAATTCAAGGGTAATTAAACAACCTTTCACCCTTTACAGATGTAGGATAGCTGTCTCACATCTACTATTTCTGAGGCTAGGGTCTTGTAAGTGCCAAGTCTCTTTAATGGCCTCTTGATACTGGGAGTATTTCTGCTCCTTCACTACCAGCCACAGGAGTTCATTCCCATCTGCTTCACACTTTGGTGCTTGTCAGACCTTCCATGACCCAAGCTTAACTTACGACTCCAGCAAAAACTGGACAGGCAGTTTTTCTTCTGCCTTAGTTTTCTGCCAGATTACTTAGTTGCATCAGCTCATGGAAGTGTCTGATGAGCCAAACAAACACAGAGGAGAGCTGCTACACTGACTCACCACCTCCTCAAACTGCAGCCCCACTAGGTATTTGGAGGCCACCTGATCACAACTGCTGAAGCAGCAGCTGCTATACCTGCTAAACAGAAGACTATCCAATCAAGGCTGTCCAGAAAGTTTGTAACACGAACATATCTTAGTATTTTTTCCTTATTTTTATAGTACAAAATCCATGTAAAGCATATACAGTAAACTTTTTATTTAAGGGAGATGGTACAGGACAGGATAAAAACAAAATACAGTATTTAGAAAACTACAGCTTTTCTTCAGTCTTGCTTACCTACTGAGCAAATTCTGCATTAAACTAAAGGTGGTGCTGGTGGGGGGAGCAGCTGCTCCAAGTTCAAACTGCTCACTCTCTGCACCCTTAAAAGGATAAGTCATACCACAGTAATACCTTCTAGTTTCTGCCATGTTTTTAAAACCACTAATGCAGTAAAATTGAATAGGTAACAAAATATCAGATGTAATGACATTTACTTAAAATAATTCCTCAAGAACTGCCATAATATTTGTAATCAATTGCTTATGTCTCAGGACTATTCAAGCCAGCTGCCTTAAAAACTAAACCCAACCAAACCCCCAAAATCTTCATTTTAAAGGAAGAGTGCAGAAGTTAACTACTAATTCAATTACTTACCAATCAAGATTTGACCTGTTTTTATTGCTGAACTACCTGGCACCAATCCATGTACTACAAGCCTTTCTTCACCAATTCCTCTGGTGACTTTATCCTTCTTGCCTTGCTTTACTGTTCTTCTGCTGCTCCACGAAGACTGATGGACAATACCTACTAGGGCCTCCAAAAGCCTGTGCTGCTCATCTTCTCCAGCACTCTGCAGTTTTCTGGGGTTTACATAAACATACACATCTTTGTACTTTTGGTGAACACTGACACCCATTTTCTGACCGGACTGGTGTTTCAATATGGAAGTAAGACCAGTGGAATGCACGCTGCAGCTTCCACTGCCTTTCTTACCAGAATGCTTTGGTAAAAGATTCTTCTTTTTCAACATTTGGGTCAGTTTCTTCAGTTCGTATTTTCTTTCTTTTCGTGATCCCTCTTGAATAACTTCAGCTTCATTCTCACGAAACCTGACATGATTCACTGCTGGCATTTCTGGGCAGCTGTCCTGAAGCACAGTTTCTTCTTCACTTTCACTCAATTCTAAATAAAATAACTCCCCATTTTTCTGCACGCCATCCAACCATTCAGGCTCAAGATCACTGGGAAGGAAAGGAGAATGATCAGTGAAACCTCTGATAAGCAAGACTGCAATGCAGAATACAAAGAGTGGATAAAAGAATATAAAGCAATAAGAAGTTGCATCCTGAATATTGAAAGCTTAAATGCTTTAAGTTTGCCATCAGGGCAAGACCTCTTCTTGGACAAACGATGAATACAGCAAGGAAAATCATCCCTCCCAGATGTTAAAATAGTTTCTTCAAATGTCTGAAAGGAAAATAGCCATTGCAGAAAATATATACCCTTTTCTGAAGCCAAAACCAAAACCCAGCCCCAAACCATTTCTTTCACAAATGAGTTTAATTACTGATTGCATTCACGGGCATGATGGGGCTTTCTCTTTGAGAGAAAAAAAAGTCATCTTGGCTGTTCTCTCCCATTATTTTTCCTCTTATACATTGGTAAGACAGGTTGTACTGCAAGCCCTTTGGACAGACAAGATTACTATTTCAAATCACCTCATTATAACAAAAACAAGCAAACAAACCCAAGACAAGATTTAGGCAACACTTTCTTAAAGGCAAGTTCAAACCAGCATACTCAAGCTTAGATGCAAAAATGCACAACAAAAAGTGAAAGAGGCAGCGCTGCTATAGAAGAAGCTGTAGCAGCTGGAATGGATCACGAAATCACTTGTAACGAGCTGCTGCAATGAAAAGGCAACTACAGGATGTCTTAACAAAAGTACCCTCTGCACAGCACAACAGATTTTTTGTCCTAATTTGGCAATGGCAGCGTGTCACCCATGTCCAGTTTTGGAGAGTGCTTTTTAAGAAAGATGTAATAACTGGAACAAGCCCAGAGCACAGAAACAAATAGTAAGTAGTTTATAAACATGTTTTAAAGGGAAGGAGACTGAAGAAAATCATACTCCTTTGGCTCAGAAAAAAACCCAAACAAGAAAGGATAGCTGAGAGACAACAGGCCAAGTGGTCAAGTCCCCCACCCCAAGATGAACCACAGAGAAGATTACTTAGAGAAATGTGAGGATCAGTAATGGTCAAAGCAGGACTATTTAGTGCTTTAAATTCACTACAGTATTTAAGCTAAGTATTACAAAAGCTTTTTGATCGTACACAAGAAAAAAGAAGTAAAGGAGTAAATCAGTGTTAGGCAGCAATGTAAGGAACATCTGGGGTGTTCCTTACACCCCAGAAGGATTTTCAGGCACAGACAAGATCAGTTCATTCTTCCTGACGATGACCAGATGACAAATAGGTCTTCCTTTCTACCAATCTGAGACCACACTGAGAAAAATCAAATGAGGGAAAACTGGAATGAAGACTTACATCATAACTATTATCATTAATAGTGTAAAATTAATAGACACACTTTATACTAGAACAAGATAATTCTACTAAATAAAGGATGTAAATTTTGTTTAAAACTGGTATGTAACTAGAGCATGAATTTGAATACACAGATAAATGACACAGCTTCGGAGTCTAGCTGAACGGACACTATTATACAAAGACATTGCACCATAGCACCTTTAAGGGTTCAAAAAGAGGATCTGGCTGGATTAAGAATCTAGAAAACACTGGCATTATGCTTGTCCTGGAACTCCAGTGACTTGGAGAAGCCTAGGGATGCTACAGACAGGCACAGGCATCATGTACTTCCTCTGCATTTATTAATTATTTTGCCCAAGTTGATAGTTGTAGAAGAGGAGCTACCACTTGTGGTAATTTGATGGCTATGGGTAAATCAGAGTTTCCTCTTATTCGATGCCTTAAGTGTCTTACTCAAGAAAGTATCAGAATTATAACAGCACCTAAAGGCTGGTCTAGGTTCACAACTGATTTAAACAAAGTTAAAGAAAAAATTATTTATTTTCAAATCTCTGTTTCCATCTCTCTTCCCTTGTGCCAAGACAAGCACCCACATAAGAACCTGAGCTTCTGCATCTATCAGGATATAGAAATCTGGAAGATCCACATTCCTCGAAGAGCAGCTTCACTGCTCCTACACAGGCATTTCTTTGTGATAACCATCTGAAAAACTGTGCCAACTGAAATCATCCACGTATGTAAGAAATACATAGTAGAAACAAAGAATCCAACTTCTGATTCTTAAGTAATAGAAGACTGTTCTCACCCAAGGAAACTCGGAAGCAATAAACAATTAACCACTATTAGCCTTGCTTTACAGCAAGTAACAACAAACCAAGGGTTAACTGTATGATTAAATTTCACCCAAATGATACTTTGCAGAAGATCATCATCTTTAGCCTTCCCAACCTCTGCCTATGCAATGACAAAGCATGGCTTCAGACTGCAGCATCTATTTGGTATGTGTAAAGCTACCATCCTCTAAATAGCCAATGCTGCCTAGAGGGGTTCTGACCCATCACTGTTAGTGAAAGAGAAGGTTAAACTCTAAAAAGACAAAACTATATAAGAAAAAATGCCAGACACAGAACCATGCTATTTCCACAAAGGCATTCACTTCACAGCTGTCTGAAAATAGGCCTTGCAAAAAATTACAGGGCTGACATACCCCTGCTTCTACCCTGGCGTGAATGTTCTGTGGCATATCCTGGTTTGTCCTCATTTGCTGAGGTCTGAAGCAACACAGTTCCAACTGCTGGAAGTTTATTCTGGAAGTCAGTAACTTTTACTTCAGGAAACTCTTCCTACGGGGATGCTATCTTCAATTTAATCAAATATGGCTGGTTACAACATGACATACAGATCATCTATAGGGCCATTATCTTGAAACAACTAACAGTCCTATCTTTGTGCCTGTTACTTCACAAAACTGCACCCTTTCTCCTTCCCTTTTCATGACAAATCACATCCTAACCTCTTGCTCCTGTACTTGGATGGCTGGAGGCTTACAGGTCCAACAGAAGAAACAAGACCTGAAACTAAAGCTTCACAGTTCTGTTGGTGCAGAGATAAAAAAAGATGCATTTCAATTTATCCAGTGGTATTACACATCACATTCCATGGTGAAAACCATGGAAGACAGCTTTATCCCCTGAACAGACTTGAAGAACAGCAGTAAATAGACATTTTTGATGAAAGAAAAAAACCCTAACACACAGAAAAGGGAAAAAAGGGTGGGGGGGAGAGAAGAAAGGCAGATAAGTAAGTCATGGCTTCAAGCAGAAATGTATTACAGGTGACTGACAAACACAGGAACAAAATATGGTGGGTGTACATCCAATAGCTTTGTCTCTCTGAGCTACAAGTATGGGACTACTACAACACAAAATATATACTTAAACACGCTTCACAACTCTCCCATTTAAATCTTCTTGTTCTTTTTCACTGCATTACACAATGAAAGTAACACGCCAAATAAGATGCCATTGAATAGACTTTGAAACGCGCATTTGAGCTGTCAAGCAAAGTTCTTTAATGCAAGGGACAGTAAGTTTTATGTGAAATTAAAAACCAAAAAAAATACGTATTAGCATTAAAGAGTTCTCTTCTCACCTATCATTTCCCCAAAGGCAGGCCATTTAAACAGTAGCCCCTCAAGTACTAACACATTTATAATACAGGAACTAAGCTCCCCTTTCTCTTGTCCCTTCCAGGCCTCATCCACCCGGGTGGCGTGAAGCAGCCCAGGGGGTACCGCCTGCCCGGTTACTGTCAGGGCTGCACCACAGAGGCAGGGTCTCGAACAGCAAACCCTATTCTGCACTAGTACAAATGACACAGCCAACACACACTGACGGGGTCCCGCTCGGCCGCAGCCCACCGGCCCCTTTCCCGCGTGGGGAAAGCCTCCAGCCCGCTTCTTCCCTCCCTCCCTCCGCCGGTGCGGGCGGGCAGCACCGCCGCCGGCCCCGCCCCGCCCCAGTGGCTCCGCAGCTCGCCCTCCACCGCCGCGCCCTTACTCGGAGCTGGCGGACAGCGAGGTGGCGCAGGAGCCGCTCTCACTGCTGCTGCCGGTGCCCGCAGGCTCAGCGCCTTCTCCCCTCGGCACCTCCATCCTCTCAGCAGCTCCGCTCTCGCCCTTCCCCGCCGGACGCCATGACACCCGCACCCCAGCGAACCGAGAGGTCACGTGACCTGTGGCGCGCCTTTCGCATTGGCGGCCCCGGGCCGGCTCTGTGGA
Source organism: Agapornis roseicollis (assembly GCA_002631895.1). NCBI lineage: Eukaryota > Metazoa > Chordata > Aves > Psittaciformes > Psittacidae > Agapornis > Agapornis roseicollis. The sequence goes on along the minus strand of NDXB01012731.1, from coordinate 35,267 downwards.
GACGGAGCGGGAACCTGGAGCCACGTCCCGGTAACGGTGGCGGCTGTGGCTGTGAGACCCTGCCTCAGGGCTCGGTGCTGCCATGAGTTAGTTCTGACCGAGGCCCGCGCATCACCTGCCTCCTTTAGCTGGCAGTGATAATAAATGCTTGGCAGTACCCAACCACCTCTTATTTCCTCATAACAAACAGCTGCCCCTTGAAAATCCTCCAGTGGGCCAATATGAAACATAGAATGGAGCACTGACTATTTAACTGTGGGATACCAACGTCTGGGAAACGGTCCTATGGAAGAGACTAGTAATGAAATTCACGGTTCTCAATGCCCGAAAGCATCGCTTATAAGAAAAGATCTGGAGAAGGAAACATGAGGTAAATAGTCATGTTCATCAAGTCTACTGGTTAGCAGTGCACTACTGTGCCTTACACTATGCTCTTGTGTAAGGACTGGTGAGGCACTACAATAACTTCTCTTTGGGGTAGCCAGAAGAGCAGTTAGGTCAGGGAGGAGAGGCAAGGATATAAGACCAACCCAAATAAGCTACACCTGGCACCTTAAGCGGCATCTGGCACCTTAAAGCACTCGGTGCAGCCCACGAATGAGAAATCATGCACAGTCAAGAGAGAAAGAAGAAACCCCCTCAGTTTTCAGGACTTAAATTACATCCCTGCAAAACAAGCCCCATGGCAACCCTGCAGACAACTTGCTGTGTTGCTGTGTCAGTAAACCCATCAGGACACGCATGGTGAATAAGGGAAGGGCTGGAGAATAATGGTTGGAACATTTTTAATGTGTTTGGTTTAATCTCTGCTCAGTGGGATATTTGCATAGCTTCAGCAGAGAGGTTTTATAGTGCTACAGCACTATGTAGGAGGCACAGAGATCTGGTATGAAATTTCTGTGCTTAGAACTGCTTTAGGGAAGTGTTCATTAATAAGTGTGATTTTAAGTGAATTAACAGACAGAAGTGGTTTTGACCCATTCCCATGTGCTTAAGGCTTCAACTGGAGTCACCTGTGTTAAAGTCTGTGGCCATTAAGAAGTGCCTGTGAAACATCTGATTTTACAGATAGATCATTGTTGTGTGGAGTTTAAGACTAAAATCCTATCTAAAAGAGGAGACAGAACCATTCCCTACCTAAAGAATTAAAAGAAAGGGTTTGTTCTAATATGGTTTCACTCAGTTTAGGACAGGATATGGTAGATAAGCTTTTTCCTATCTGAGCTGGCAGCCACCATTTCACGCAGATTATATAATCCATGAACGATAGACAATTCTTTGTAAACAGAAAGCTCTTTGGTTGTTTCCAAGTGTCAGAACACAAGATAGGCACCAGCTTTTGTTCTTTCTATTGATTCCAGAAGAACAGGTGGAAAAAATCTTTTAAAAGTACCCCCACTTCCCAGATAATTCACCTTGTGAAAACAAAACAGGCTGCGTGAGCAGCATTTCCCAAAGAGCCTCATGTGTTATGATTTCCTAAGAGGAATACCAAAGGAATTTTAATAGAGGTAGGTGAGATACAGTCCCACCCTCCCTAATTCTGCTTCTGTTTGCAAGCGTTTTTGATGCACTGAACAGCACACTAAAGTGGTTCTGTAGGGAAGTGATAGGCCGTGCCAGATGGTCCCGTGTTAGTTATGTTAAATTTCACTGAGTTCAAGAGTTGGTTAATTGCTTCCAGTTGTTTGCTCTGTGAGTGAGAAAAACAGGCTCTCTAAAAAGGAGGCAGCATTATTACACTGCTTGCTATTTTCTAGGGGTAACCATATCATGAAGGAAAGGACAATGGAACATCCTGGTCCACTGGGAGGTAGTTGGGAGTCACCTAAGTGTTCTTCTGCAATAAACATGGAATTTTTTGCTGCTGTGGGAACAATTAAAGATTGCAAGGCATACCTCACACAGCAGGATTTTATTTTAGGGAAGACACAGATTTTCCCACACAACCCCTCCTGAGAGGAAAGCCTCTCATTTATTGTGCATAAATATTAGGAAAAGGCTTGGAATAATTTGTCTTCTGGCAGATTCTTTACACTTAGTCCAAAAGTTGGGCTGATGCTTCTCAATAAGGAACCCTCGATGCGAGGTTGCTGTTATCAACAAGCAGATGGTAAAGATTTGCCAGAAAGCATTATTGGCATCAATACTGCTGCTCACCCTTACTGGACAACTGGTTAATGAGCATTTAAAAGTGGATAATTAAAATGCACTCTCTTTTGCCTTAAGGTTGTTCTGATTAGCTGTTTCTGTAAGGAACTAAATCCATGTGTGGAAACTCATTTCAGAACAAGAGTTCCTTTTTACTTTTTTGGCTTAACATGCTTCAAAAACCTATTGCATTTTAAAAATAACACTGCCTTGATCCACACGGATATTCAGGAAGAGATCATACTTAAAAGATGACAGTGTAGGTCATACTAGAAAGATACACAGGTCCTTTCTAATGAAGGAGGAAAGTAACTAGAGCGTAACTCTCCTTTTTAGTACTGTCGCATAGATACTTGTGAATCCCTACTCCAACCACTGTCCAGTATAAACTACTTGCATTTTTTGTATTGTTAGAGCTGATTTTTTTTAACTTGAAGAAACGAGGCTGGAGTTACACTCTTTCCTAGTAGCTTGATGGAAGAGCACAGGGAAATTTAGGATTTCTGTTTACGGCTAACTTGCCAGGCGTGATCTTAGCAATCTTACTGGGACCCATGATTCACTGATGATATGCCAGACTGATTTCATTGACTCACACTCAGCAGGGGTGGATGTAGCTGAGCTCTTCCCAACGTGGCTGAAAACAGGGGCAGCGTTATGCCTCTGGTACACAGAGGCAAAGTAACACTTCCTCTGCTGTAAGTGAATGCTACCTGATAATTAGGAGTGCCTGGTTTATGCCTGTGAGGTGCCAATCCACTACCCAGGAACTATATCAAATCTCTCATTTTTCATCAATCTCCCCTTCTTCATCAGGGTCATTCCCCCTGCTTAATGCCAGCATGGGTGAGGATGAGCATGGAGTGCAGTGTCACTTCTGCCCTATATGAACAGTGCTGCAAACAGGGAGAGTTCAACAACTGGATCTTCCAGCTTTCTAGATCTTTCGTACAGTGCAGGTACTGTAAACAGGCCATGGTACTGCTGCAAGACGAATCTCACTGGATAAAGCTGGACTGTAGCTGAATCTAACTTACACTGGCTGGGTCTAAGCATTGCTTTGCTTTCCCCCCCTCCTTCCACACTTCAAATTACAGATCTTCATTAGTGGTAAAGCAGTAAGAATTGACTTCTTATTGTTTCATTTCTTCCTTTCTGCTTGTTTTCCAAGGAGACAGTAGTCTCCGAAAGGCTCGATCAGCTGGGCAAACAGAACAATAGATGTTACAGATTTAACACGATACATCCCAAGCAGATAAAACTAAGAGGAAAATGTATTCATGTCTGTGTAACAGGTCTGTTCCTTGCAGCTAACACCTGATTTACTCAAACAACTGAAGAAAAACCAACAAAAACTCTGGATTGCTAAAGAGTGACATTACAGACTTTTCAGCCATTGATTCCTATTGATTTTTTTTTTTATTCCTCCAGCGCACAGCATCAGAAAAATGAGTTTCTCTTTTTTAAAGATTAATGACAGCCGTACAGCTTTCCCCTACTCCATCAGTCTTCTTTTCTTTTAAGAGACAAAAGGCACATTTCACAGGCATTCCTTCATAAATAAGATCTTGCGATTACAAGGTTTATATAAAACTACAGGAATTAAGATTGAGATTAAAAAGAATCTTCTGCTCAAAGCTTTTCTGACATTACTACATAGAGACATGCAACATTGCAAGGTGGGGTGATTGAACAGTGATGCTGGACTGTCCTTTGAATTGGGTTATGTATGTATAAACAGACTAAATGGAGAATAAAGGCTACCTTCAGACCAAAAGAACAGAAATCAGGAGAAAACACTCCAGTGCTCAATAAGTAAAACATAACTGTTCTGACTTTCCAGCCTTTCTGTATCAACTTCCCTCTGTGCAACTGCATGTCAGAAAGCATTTTACAAGAAGAACACAGAACCAACAGAAGACAGTCAGGAAGCGTTCAGGAAGATGAGCTCAACCCATCCCGATCTTTTGGAGAACAGTCTTAGAGCGCTGAGTTACCTCTAACATGAAAAGCAGCTGTTATTTCAAGTAAGATTTTCTTTTTTCCTACTGTTTTTACTTCATTGTAAATCTACAGGGCTTTTTTAGGATCACCTGCTCTGCATAGCAGGCATGTCAAACACGAAAGAGAACCATTATTTGCAGTCAGTCAACAAGCGTTTCGAGTATGAATAGAACCATACTACATACTACTAATATAAGCAGTACCATGGGTCAGCATGTTTTTAATCCTCCTTTGAAATGGAACATTCTCAGTTAAGTCACTGACAACTATATTGCACAGGGCTTCAGAGGGTCTCCTGCTGGCATCTGAGCATGTTTACTGCTTATAAAGCAACTTCAGAGTGGACTGCAGGAACAGGCCGATTCCGGTGTGCCCACCTTGCTGTACTCAGCGTTTCCATCCTCAGTGTTCACCAGAATGGATTTTAAGGGACTATTCAGTTTGATGCTTTGAGCTGGAGAGAAGCTGAGTTAATAGTTATAAGTTTCCATAGCAAGAGCTGTTTGGAGTTAGCACTAAAAGAAAGCATACTTCTTTGGGTGAGAAATAAATCAGTGCAGCCGAGAAAACACATTAGGAAATGAACACTTTACAGAACAACTGGAGATGTGCTTCTCTTGGACACTGCTGAATGGGATGGAGTTTTCCTTGACAAGTTTGAGTGGCTCTCGCCTAGCACAAAGAAAATGGCACTGAAGGTGGCTTTGAAAGCCCTCCGTTTGCCTCAGTCTTAGAGTTGAGATGTCTTTGTGCCCCGGGGACACCGTGGAGAATTGCATGTTAGGGGTGGTGAAGCATGGCAGAAAGAAGCTGCTTCTCATGCAGCCCGCCTCCTGCATATCTGCTAAAGGAGTGCTCATCGTAAACTTGTGTGCCCTTCAGATTTATTTTCTTTTCTCTCCCCCTAAACAGGAGCTCTAAGTCATTGCGGAATTGACGCTGCCGAGTTTCCTTCTGGCAGCCCGTTTCCTTGAGCTCCAGTAGGAGCCCTGCCATAGGGCTGCAGGGCACCTTTCCGGGGGGCATGAGGGGCGCTCCCCTCACCTGCATGCGGGTCTCCGCTGCTCAGGGAGCGACGGAGGGGAACCCAAGGGCGAGCAGGCGCCCGGCTGCCAGCCCCCCCTTCCCGGCCCACGAGCACCGGGGCGGCCCCGGCTCTCGTCGTCCGCCACCTCCCGCCCGCGCCCCACTGGCGCCCGGGGAAGGTGCGAGGCGGCTGGACCCGGCCCCGCTCGTTTCCCTCCTCCACAACAGGAGGTACCCGTGGGGAGCCCCCAGGAGGCAGACCGCGGTTACCCCCAGCAGCGACGCCCGCGGAGCAGAAGCCACCGCCCCGTCCCCGGTACTGACCTGTGGAGCAGGACGCTCTGCACCGAGTCCAGGTCTTCCAGGTTCCTAGTGACGGGCCGCGGGATGCTGTACCTGCCCGCCCCGAACATCGCCCCGCGGGCGGCCGCAGGCAGGTGCGAGCCCTTCAACCCGCCCGCGTCTGCCGTGCCTCCCGCGGGGTCCGAGAACCCACCGGCGCCACGCCGCGGGGCTCGGGGGAAGCGCGTTTGACGCCGCTGGGGGCCGGGCGTGCGGTGGGGAGATGGTGGGACCGGTCCCGGAGAGATCGGGGTCTGCTGCGCCAGCCCCGCCGCGGGGGCTGATCCAGCTTCTTACCAGCCACCGAAGGGGGCTGCCTTACAGTTGCGCGGTATTGCTTCTCAGGAACTAGCAAACCCTCAAAACACAAGTTTCATATAAACGCAGTGAAATCATTCCTAACTGTGGCCGTAGTGTGTTTTCCCAGAGCTCCATTCCTAGCTCCCGTTATGTGAGAAAACAGTTTTCCCCACGCACTGTCCTGTTGATTAAAATAATGGATTTGCCCAGTTGATTCTATTTCCTTAAGTATTAATATGAAAAATTATCACTCCCACAAGATACCACCCAGTATTTGTTTCCCTTTTTTCACAGTATAGCAATTGACAACTGCTTTCAGATCATTACTGAGTTACAGGACTCCCTACTGGTTTCCTATCTGTAAAATTCTGACACAATGTATGGAATGATCAGGGATGTGAATGCATAAAAGTGGTGTAACCCATATCTTAATTGTTATTTCTTACCCACGGATTGCCATCATTTATTCTCTCTGCTCCCTTTTACAAATAAATCTGCTTCTCTAATGTTCAGTATTTTTCAAGATGTTATCGATCTCCTCCATATTATATGTAATTTAAGATCAGTGGTTTATAAAGTATTGCAATCCGTTATTAAAAGCGTCAGGTTTAGTTTCAAGTCATCGTGTCTGAGAATTCTAGCAACAGGACAATGAAGTTGTTTACCGGAAAGACCCTTAAGGGGAGGACCACTAGCATAATAGAGAATGGACAACAAATTGGAAGCCATTGAATATTTTAGCACCCAACTCCGTGTGATGTTGGCCGTTATATGGAATAAAAGCTTCAGCTTTCTTGAAGGCTTTGACTTGAGTAGACAGTGGCAGCAGCTCAGTTTGGAAAGGGTGAATGCAGAATCACCAAGTCTGTGCCTGGGATTCTGGCTAAGTAGTGTGTCTCTAACACATTTAGATGTGTTGCCATTTTTCCTTTGGCAAGTTTCGCTTGTTTGCTTTCTGTGGTACAGCTAACAATTTTGAGAGAAGGACAGTCTCCTCTAAATTCTACTCCTATCTAAGACGTGGGAGCCACCACCGGCCACTGAGGTGAGTAACAGCAGCAGTACTCTCAAGGATTATGGCCATAAAACCTTTGTGAAGATCTGTAGTGCCAGGACTATGGCGCCAGGGAAACTGAAGGTATACCAGGATTTTATGTCGAAGGAGCAGTGGAGAGTAGCTGGAGGGGTTTGAGATGTACAGTATCAAAATAAGCATAATGCTTCCATAGTGGGCACTGAGTGTAGAGCTTCTAGCCAGAGCTTTTAGTGCTGTGTGTATTTTCCTTATGCAAATGAGAGGCAAAAAGTCCCTGCACATGCATACTGAAGCTATAAATTTTAGGCTAGAATTTCATGCAGATCTGGCACTTCAGCAGTTTATCTGGATGGCTTTGACTTGCATCAGTCCTGTACAATGTGGTTTTCAGAACAGCATTATGTAACAGCAGCAGGGCAAAACGCTGTAGAGGTTTACTTTGCTGTATTTTTTTTCAGTCTTAGTACTATTTTTATGCTCTGAGGGAGCAAAGATGTGTAATTTTGTACACAACAGGGGGTGTGTTTTCCCAACTTGCTTAGGACAGCACAAACCCCATTTCTAGAGTTGGCATTTGATGGTAGAAAACAACAAACCCCTCAAACATTACCATCAAAATCACAGTGCATTGCCAGAAGGCTTTTCCAAGATGCTTGTCAGCTTTTCTTTGTCCCTGGGTTCCTTCTCAGGGGAGGATTCTTTGGTGTTTCTTGCAACTACTGACCTAATGCTGAGCCTAATGATATCTGGTACTAATACTGTACTCTTACATGGACTTCAAATCGATTGTGAAGATCTTTATTCGAATTATTTGCAGCTCAGCAAAACTAGAACATGTAAACATAGATAAAGAGAGCCTCAAAATGTGCCAAAGGAAAAAAGGTGATTCAGGTTTTGTGCAGCTTTTGAAATAGCAGATCCAACAGCACCATGCTGCTGATAAAACATACAAAATTACTACTTTTAATGTCAAATATAATGTTTTCCTAGATATGAATTGCAGCTTCTAGCATGTTTAGTTTGCCTAGGCTCAATATTTGTGGATGACAACCAGGAAATGAAAAAGGAGCAGAAAATCAGAAGTGATGCCTTCGGAGCCATATAGGTTTTCCTGAACACATTTGTTACCTTAGCCACATAGAAGAGTGTTAAGTGAAGAGGGAGTTCTGAGCTAGCATTAATCTTTTAACTCAACTTCTGCAAATCCCCCAGCCTTTGACATTTACAAAAATTATTTTAGTTAGGTCTTACAGATTGAAGTTTCACTAAAACACAAAGTGCCATTTCACTGTATTTTCTGCAGGATTTTAGTGTGGGTGCAGTCGGCCATAGCAAAAGGAATGCCGCCATTCCATTTGAGGTCTGTCAGCTCTTGTATTTGACTGTGTATAGAGAACATGGCATTAGAGCATATTTCCTGAATCCAATGAAATATGTGCCACTGGAGAAAGACTGAAAAGTTCTGCAGCGCAGAGAAAGAAAACCTTTAGTGACGGGGGAAGAAGGAAATGTAACCAGGGTAAAACCAGGTCAATGACAAAACCCCCCCACAAACAAAAACCAGGCACCCCTCTGCACCAAATAACAGCAGTATGCCAGGGCTCCCCTTCCATTCGTGGTGCTTCTCCTGTCAGCTGAACTGCCTTATGAAAGCCCTCTGCTGAAGAACAGTTTCTAATGTAAAAGGAAGAAAAGAAGAATAACAAAGTATTATGAGGCCATGTTTATGACAGAGATCTCTTTCTGAGATTGTAATGTGGCTTTTTCTTAAAGAAGCAATTGCTAGGCTCTGAATTATGAAACTATTTCCTATGCTGACAGGGTAAGAAGTTTTTGAAGGCTAAAAGAGGTAGGAAAGCTACTTTCGCTATACTAGAAGACCTTTGACTTTGTTCACTTGGCTAGTAAGTTTTAGCATGCCTGGGAATCAAAGACTAACCCACTTTCACTGGCTGCACAACATGGAAATCAGGTTATCATTATTTCACTTTTATGATTTGTTGTTTATATTACTAGCCATGGGATGGGCCTTCCACTGAATTTTGGAAGGGGAAATATTAGAGAATTATTTATCGCACCCCTCCTCTTGAGGCAACACTTCCTAGCCCAATACCCTGGTGGTAGCTAACTGGGGGCTGTTGTTTGCAAAGCATAGGTTAAGTATGAGGCTTGAATGAAAGTGAATTGACTGCGATTCCAGCTGAACAAGACCAAGGGCATGAGAAGATTGTAAGAATTTAATGGAGTTTAGGAGTGATGAGCAGGGAGGCTTTGTTTTACAAAACAAAGGGAGGTATTTGTTGTATAGATCATTCTTGCCTGCAATATTTTTTGTCCGGGTGATAGATGTGAATAAAAAGTTATTTTTTTTGTTAGGGTTCCCCCCACACACACACTTGTAAAGGAAACCACACCTTACTGTACTCAGTGGCCAAACTAAGGGCTATGGCAAATTGTTGTTTGAGCATGAGGTTGCTTTCCTGGCTATTCTATCTTTCCTCCCCTCTCTGCTTTTGAAACTGCCCCTGTTTGAGAGGCAGCAGAACAGCCACTGAGAATGCATCTTACCAGCTGCAATTCATACTCCAGCATATTAACTTAAACCCCTGTCTACTTCCATTTATTTTGTTATGCCAAGCTATAAACTCTGGCAGCTGAGTGTCAAGTTCACATACCTGTTGCATTAAGCTACAGTAACTGAAGGGATCCAGGAATGATGAACCACATTTTTTACTCATCTGAAAATACAGAGGTTTGACATCCTAAGGATTTTTGTTGTTGTTGTTGTTTTTAATCTGACAGGTCCATGTGTAGTTTACCTTTCACTTTTAAATAGGATATTGTTTATCTTTGGAAGTAGTAGGTAAGCAGGGACTCCACATTACCATAAGGGATGAAAACCCATAAAAGAAACTGCTCAACTAGCACTGGATTGGTCTGTGTTGTGTTATATTGCCTTCTCTGGTAAGTGGGTTCATTAACAAATATGCTTCCACTGTCTTCAAACTGAAGAATAACAGCACAGACTAGTCAAAAGCAGTGATTTGTATTAGTGAATATAGTTCTTCAGAATCATGGCCCCTAAAGAACAACTATGCATAAATTCCACCATTCTGTGTAGAAGCATTCTTCAAGCCTATGACGGTTTATTTCTAGTATTACTTGATCTTCTCCTGATTAATAATGGAGAGTGATGGCAACTTTGTGCACTGCACATTTGTTCTTAGATAACAGTGTAGGCTGTCACTCACCAGAAGATGCATATTAAGGCTGCTGCTACTTGTCTCTTGCTGCATGTAAATGCTTGAGGGATGGAGTTTGTAGGGTATTTTTGCCATGATGTTTCCAGGCTCTGCCTCCTTTCCACAACCAGCTGTCAGGGTTACAGGAGGTAGAGGCAATATTATACTTTTCACTTCTGACAAGGTCAGATATGGACATCCACCTCTGGATTTGCTTTTCATTCTAACTGAGGCTAGAGGCATACTAAAAAAAACCCCAACAACAGAACAATGAAAAAACCCGAACCCCCAAGCTCACCAAACACAGATTTTGTTGTTACTGCATCAGTAACTGTTTTCTACCTCTATCTGAGTTCCCCAAGCTGTTGTCCTGTTAGCTCCCTTGTATTGTACCAGCTCTGTACTACAGAGAGCAGGATGTTTAGTGCAGCCATGCTGGATTTAACGATCTGTCCTTCTTTAGCTCAGGGGCACTAAACACTGTGCGCAGTTGTCAAGTCTGCCTTCAGTTCAGCCTTCTAGCAACAAGAGAGAAGATCCAGTTTATCTGCCAAACAAGTTTGCTGCAATTCTGAGATCTCTCCAAAACCAGCAACAAAAGGCAATGCTTTTGACAAACTGAAGGACTCAGCAATACAAGAACCCCTGGAAGTAAGAGTTAATAGTCCATGAGTAAATCATTAATCCAAAGAGCGATGAACTGAAGAGCAGCATAGGATGGTGTTACTCATTTCATATCAATCTATCAGTTCCCCTTTGCAAAGATGTTTCAGTATGCAGAACAGTGGGAGTAGAGTGGCAACATGTGTCTACTTCATGACCTTTAAAATAATTCTCTGGATTCTTATTACTTCCTCTAAGAAAGTTTTTGGTACAAATGAGGAGTTTAAATTCATTAAAAAAGCTAGCCTAAAAATTATTAGGTTATTGATTTATTGCAAAGACTCATAAAACATAATTAGATTTTGTTAAACTGAAGCTGATAAAGTTCTTGTAAATTTGTCTATAAATATGGTTTGTGACCATCTGGTCTTCTGAGAAATAGATGAGAGCCATAAAAAGGGGCAACTTACATTTTATAGGAACATCTGGGCAAAGCATAAGAATGTCTGGCAAACATGCCAAATTAAAAATAAATCCTCAAACTTCGACCTCAGATTTATTTTCTAGAATTGACTCAAGGCTCCGTCTGCCTCTTATCCCCACCTTCTGAACCTGTCTAGTTTCTGGAGGCAAAGACTTTGTTCACTCCTTCCATCTTCTTTTCTTCCTTGCAGCAAGTAGGCCTGTTTGCCTGTCTCATCCAAGGCAAGCAGCATGATGTTGCACTGTGGTTTTGTTTGCAAAAGCTTCTCTTGAATGTTTATTCTTGGTTTTTTGTTGTTTTTACAAAAGTAGGCACTTTTTGCAAGTCCAGCTCTCGGAGATGTGAACATTTATTTTGAAGAATATTGTTCCTGTAACAAATCCCATTGGTTTCAAAGTAGAACATGAAAATTCAGCATTATTGGGTCTACTGAGAAGGCAAAAAAAAAAAAAAATCTTTTTTTCAGATCTCATAATTAAAACCTAATGGTTAATGGTCTGACTTATGGTAATTGATATTTGGGGCTGGCAATGCAGTGTATCATTGACAGCAACCCCCGGCAAAAGCCATTCTGTCCTATAGTCATGTAATAGCGATGCTGAGATTGTGTATCAATATTATTTAACTCCAAAGGAAAGGGAGATCCTGGAATATTCATTAGACAGCATGTCTGTAATTTAAAAAATCACATACTTGGTATGTGCCATCTCACGGGCAGCACTTTTGGATTAAACTGAATTTTCTTTTTTGTGGAAGACACTCAAGGAAGCACATGTAGAGTTTTTTATGGATTAAACAATTTATGTAACCCGTTTACTCCTCGTGAGGTGAGTAGGATTATTTTGAAGGCTAAGGTCCTTTTTAACTGTTCTATCAGGTGTGCTGAGAATCCTCTGCTTCTTAAATGTGTAAATCACTGTAAACACTGAAGGAAGTCACAATTGACTTCTGGCTTAAGAAAACAGGTACTTTGCGCATTCATTTAGTCTTCATCAGAGCTTGTTCTTTGCAAATGTAAATATTTTAGTAGCTCGCAAGTTTTAAAGAAAGCAGAATAGCACCACCTGGTGCTGAACAAAGTTTTTACGATCAGTTCCAATCACTTTCTGCACATTACTGCTGTATAAATAAACTACCACCTTTCACAATCACGATTTGAGGTCAAATGATTAAGGACTTAACATTTTCACTATCTCTATTATTAATGCTTCCTGACCCTTCTTTCTTATAGGCTCTTGTTTTTCTAAGTATTTATCCTTTACAGAGTTTTAGGGACATTGAAGCATATTCTTGAGCTTAAAAATTCTGGACATTAAAATCTGATTTCTAGGCTTTCCCTCAGCTGGTGTAGATTTAAAGGTGATGAAGAACTACACCCAAAAGTGAACTTCACTGCTCTTTTTCTTTGTTTCTGATTATTTCTGGCCTTCCTCATGGTGCTTGGAATTGAAAGCATAATTGAGGTTAAGGCCTAAATACTGAAAATACTTCAGATGCCTAAAACCTGTCAGAATCAATGGGAAGTGCAGTGCCTGAGGATGTATCCATAATAATTCAATTTCTAGGCATTATATATTTATTTCTACAAATAAAAGAATTAAAGATAGTGTCTTGCATTTAAGTCATCTCTTTCCTGCTTTATATTTATACAGTCCTCCGTTGAAGCCCATGAAAAGTATAAAAAATCCTTTATATGTGGCATCCCAGGAGGAGCCCTAACTTCCAGCTGCATCTCGAAGCTACCTAGAATTATAGGTTAGATTTCAGTCTCCAGCTGTGCTGTCACTCTTAAGGCTTTCTGATTCTGAGGATTGCACAAACAATAATAGCAAACTGACATCTCAGCATTAAAACTAAACACAAAACCCCTTTCCCTACAGCTTTGCTGTGTTTCTCCTAACCTACCTTTCCCTTTAGCAGTCAGTAAAACCTCTTGGGAAAAACACTGAGCCTAATTTTATTCCTGCTGAAACTGTTGAATGCTGAAGCTATTGGATGAAAAACTGCCATAAAACTTTGTATATTGCCAAAAGGGTTAACTGGTATTGACTGTTACTTTACTTACTGTGAAGGGCATATTGCAGTTTAACATTCATTCCTCCTTGGTGACCGATAGGATAGTAACATTATGATCACTTTGTCCATTAAACATCACTTTTTGTGTCACTGTTTTGATTATGTTACTCTTTAAATATGCTTGTCTGTAATTATTTTAAAGTAAGTAAATTATTTTCATAAACCCAATACATTCGTAAAATAAACACCTATACATTCATAAAATAAAGAAGCCAATAGCTAGGTAAACTCGTACATGATTACAGGACATGAATGATTACTTGTGAGTCTGCCGCTAGATTAGTTTGGATTTTTTTTTTTTGTTTGTTTTCATGTTATGCATTTGAAGTATTAAAACCATCTAAAATTGGTATTTCTTCAGATTAATGAGGCAGACCTAAGCAGCTTTATGATCCAAAATTGCTGACCAGGAAGCTTACGCTAGGAGATATTGAAGGCATATCTTCATGAGTGTCCATAGCAGGAGGGTACAGATCTCTCAGCTACCAAGCTGAAAAACTTACACAATAAGAGTTATACTGTATGAGATACTTGTTTGACCCTAAAAATGTGATCAAAGCTGGTTAGCTTGGGCATAGGGCTGTAATGATATATTACTGCTGCTGCATTCACAGCTCTAAAAGTAAGTGTAATTTCTTAGGAAGTTGCTAACTAGTTGATGAAATCTTAGTGTAGTGTAACTTTAGTATTTTCTGGTCTCTGAAACCTCAGCCATTTGTTTGCCATCTATCTTATCAAGTCGCTTTGATCTGACAGTCTCCTACAATCCTCATTTTTTTCCATACAGCGGATGCACTTGGTCATCTTGATCCGGTGCATAGGATCGTAGAGCTGAAAGACTGTGGCACTGCAGTGACAAAGCTGTCTAACCCTGTTTCCAACTCCCTGGAAGATCCACTCCTTAGCTATAGGTAGTGTCATGGCTTCTTTCTCACTGTGTGACTGTTGATACATCACATTTCTTGTGTTGGCATGTCATGAATGCATGGGTTATCCAATAAACAGGGTCTTTGCAAGAGAAGTCAGGAGGCCTGCTATTCACTGTTTTAATTTCAAACATTGAAAACATTCTGCAGCCTGGCTCGGTTGAGGACAGTTCTTCTATGAAACTTCTAGGTTTCGTGGTATGTCTGTATTTACACTTGGTTTGTTTCCAGTATCTAAAGAGGGACTGAAAAACCCAACTGACCAACCAAGCTAACAAATTTGCACGGCCTATAAATTTTGATTTGCAAGCAAGAAACACTAGAGGGCATTGCAAGTTCTGTGCACATACCTCTGATAACTCCACAGTGCTCTACTTTTAACTGCAGTCTTCTCAATGCGATTAACAAATATAAGATTACTAACATGATGGAAAAAGCTGTGGGGACCATATGCAGACTGAAAAAAAAACCCAATGCACTTAAATGACAAATACAGTGATTGCTTTCATCAGCAAGCACATGGAGCATGCACAATGTAAACCGACGTAAGATGAAGTCTTACATGGGTTTCACTGAAAATGAAAGCAAACAGTATTAGGTACAGTCACTTGTGAAAAAGGAGTTGTATAATTTGGGGCTGGCAGCTGGTAGGGTTATATATTCCAGCCTATCTCTGGCCTGAGAAACAGAATATTTCTGTTTCTCCTGCATGCATTGTATAAATCTGTTCAAACTTTAACAAAAATACAGATAATTTCACTGGGGTCTCTTTTAAGGGAGTTTTAAACTGCATGTGTTCTTATAAAGAGAGAAGGAAAGTAAAGACAGAATGAGCATACACAAAGGGAGGATTTTAGTAGTAGTTCAGTGACAGGAGCAGAATTGGCAAGATGGTTCTTTGATGTCCCTGCAACAAATGCAAACTAGTTCTTTGTCCTGTAATTCATGCCACTGATCTTTCTTCCTGGAAATAATAGTGCAGGAAAAATTCCAAGGAGTTCTTGAGGCAGAACTGTGTGTATAGGGTACGACAGAGGAATGTCTTCTGGTGAGGAGAAGAGTTACTTACCTTCCCTTATGTCTGTATCTGTTTCAGATGCCTGTATGTGTCTATATATGGCAGGGCAAATGCTGCTTCAGTGTCTGAGGGAATGATGCAAAGCGATGCACCCTTGTCCTGCTTCTCTGATTCCCATCAGTTCTGCAAAATCCATGGAGCTATGCATCATCACAGGCTAGGGGCCAAAATATTGACATTTATTGCTGGCTTACTTGTATGTAGTTCTGTGTTTAATCAAAAAATATTGATTGTTTTTTTCCTTAGTCATTTTGTATATTGTTAAACTAGCCAGCCCACGTAGCTCTGGCATCTGTCGCACCTGAACTGCTCTTAGGAGTTTTAGAGACTTCCTTACCAAGGAACACTGTAGCTGTCATTCAAGGTCTATTGCGGTAAATTGAGACATCGTATTACTCTCTCTGAGCTATGCTGTTGTGGGATTTCTAGCATGTTAAGTGGCACGGATGAAGTAAAACATGGAACAAGTATTTGCAGCCAGATTGAAGAGGCAGATGCATAACCAGACCCTGGCCATAATTAATTAAAGTAAAACGTTTTATATTGACTCTTGCTGCTGTCTAACTTGATTATAATAGCTTCATTGTCACTAGGAAAAGGTGTGTAATGGGTTGAACAGTAAAGTTATAGTGTACATAATGCAGATGTAATTATAGTTTTAGATGATTAAGATAAAGCCTCATTTCCTTTTCAGGAGATCTTAAAACAGGGCCTTTAATGCTGGAATCTGCAAATTATTTGTACATCTTTAACATGCACAAATGACCTGTCTGAACACCTGATAATATTCAGTTGTTTATTGAGGAAGAAAACCAGGAAGCTTTTGTGAAACCACATCAGCATTTTGCCACACAGGAAAGCAATATGAGAACTCCAAGGTGTGTTGAAGAAGACTGGCATGATCTACATAGTGAGAAAGAAAAACCTTCTGTTAATTTGGAACTTGAAAGAGACTAACTTAAAACTGTCTGTAATATCTGGTAATTGCTACACAAACCACTTCAGCTTAAGTTTAGCTAGAGGTCTCTTAAGCACAAGTGGTTTATATGGAGAAAAGCTCAACTGCATTACAGCAGGGCACATATCTTCAATTTGAAACAGCATGCCAAAATAATACCAATGCATTCCAGAAACATTTATAAAGGCAGAACTAACGCAGCTCTCCTTTATTAATACCGAATAATGCCAAGATGCGTAACAGGCCTTGGTGATTATAATAAATCAGTGACAAGGTATGCGATAAAAGTTGTACTGTAGCTTATGGTTATGTTTTCTGATGAGTAACCTATGGAGTCACTAGAAGAGTAAGGTGTTATCGTATTGTTTAGATTATGCACGGTTTTCCATCTTATAGCAAGCCATAAAGTACACCTATTTTTTCCTGAAGCATTATTTGAAGCATTTAGAGTATTTCTGCTGGTATTACATGTGGATATTGTTTTCTAGAATACTTCTAAAGAAAAAAAGTAATTTAATATATGAACACTTTAAAGCTCACTGATCTTACTAGCTCTGGAACCTTTTGTTTTATTGACAAGCACCAGAGTAGTGCTGTGCATACCTTTGGTTATTTATTCATTAAAATTTCCAATTTTCTTCTTTATCTCACTGTGCATACATATTGAGAACAGAGGAAAATAGCTAAAGAGCTGTGAAAACAGCAGCTGGTGGGTGCAATTAAAGAGGCATTCTTAAACCTGGAGAATTGGATTCTCAGCTTTAAGGTCTGGCATGAAGAAGTAAAACTTTGTAATTTATGTTTCTTCAGTTCCATTTTGGAACCGAATCTGTGCAAGTTTTGAAACAGTAGATCAGAATCTGACTATCAGATAGGGCTTATAGAAGGATTTTTCTGATTTCATCCTAAGCATTGAGGGATGGAGTGAGAGAGAAAGATCAGGTTGTTCTTTTATACCACCAAAAGAACATAAAAATACTAGCAAGGTACTTTTCGGAATCCTTTTGAGCTGTGGTTGTGCCCTTATCTTTTTTATCATTCAGCAGGGCAACACAGGCAGCTCTTTAAGCTCTGGAAAGGGAGAACACTAAGAATTGCCCTCTAGATGGTTATGGAATTCTGCAAAGGTTAAGGAATTTTGTTTCTGGAGGGAATCCCAGTTTGGTCTTCTCCACAAAAGAGGCCAATAGGAACAGCAGGGTGTTACTGGTGAAAGGCTAAAAAATGCAGACAATACCATTTTAAAAAGGACTAAAGAAAAAATGTCTATTGTGCAGTTTGAAACTGTATTAGAGTGAACATTTAAAAATAGCATTGATTTCATTAATTAAAATGAATTACTTTTAATTTTACAACTCATTATACCTAACAACAACTTACAGTATCCCTAAGCTTTAAATAATATTTCTGTATATGAAAAGTTGTTTTTATCTGAAGTAAAATAAAACATTCCAGCTTGTGCTTTGCACTCAGTGTTTTGTCAAGCACAGGATTTAATGAAGTAAATTCTGCTTAATCTGCAGATCTGAACAGCAAGTAGTCCCAGCTAGCTGCTTCCCCAGAAATCATGGGAACTTTGCTTGAGTACCAAGCCAGGAGAGAGGCCAAGGAACAACTGACTGCAAATTGTTTTGTATATTGCCATTCAACAAGAATTGCCTGGAATTATTTTACACCTCATATGTTAAAGTTTATTTTTGCAATACAAATGACAGTAACAAGTTCCTGATATCCTTTCTCTGCGCTGTGGGTCATTAAGCAAGATTTGAAACAGCAACTTCCACTGCTGTTTTGTGGACCGGTGCTTTCTGAGCAAAAGAAAGAATTATCTGCCTGATAGAAGTGCTAAGATGATTTCCTCTGGAAGAACTCAAAACGTGTGTCTTTTTTACCTAATTATGTAAAATTATCCTAAACCTCCCCAAATAACCTAACCCTTCTCTCACCTCTAGACTATTTTATTTTAGTAAAACAACATGAAGATACCCCTATCTTGCCTACCAGTGAATTAAACATGAGAAGTGGTTTGGGTTTGTGGGTTTTGTTTTGTTTTGTTTTTTTCCTTTTCTTTAACTAACCCCATTTATTCCAAAGACTTCTCATGCCAGTACAGCAGGAATAAAAGATGATGAGCGTCCTGGAAAAGCGATGTGCTTTTTAACAGTGAAAATGCCCATGGAATACTTCTGTTACATGCCTAATCCTATATTATTTAATGTTTATTTGTAGTCAGAAAAAGCACACCAAACTTATTTGTACTTCTGTGGAAGCCAAGGGCAAGTGTTCTACTGTTGCAGTGGAAGTTTTGGGAGCACAAGCACAGACCTTTGTAATGGAATATGCCTAACATATCAAAAGTTATTTGTGCTACATAGGACACTAATAGCAATACTCTTGCCAGAAGAAAGCAATGGACATAGTGCTCCCTTTATTTAAGCACCTTAGCTGTATTAAATGGTCCAGCTCCACAATTTTCAGATCTATAAATGAGATTAAGGGAAAACAAAATGTTTGCTTATGCTCCTGAATACCAGGGAATATCATTCAGGAGACCTGATTCCCACTCTCATATTCTCATTGTTAGTTATGGCTACCCTATCTGGGTATGTTCACCTTTTCCCACTGGAAATTCTGACTAGCTTTTGAAGCAATTTTCTTTCTCCAATATTTTGTCTATGAGGCCAGTGATGTGCTGTGTCCTACTATTGATTTACACATATGCTATCCCTTTAGTTGCTGGCTGTCATTCTAAGTCTTATAAAAAGGCAGTTTAAGAACTCCTAAGAAAATAAATAGAACAATACTTTTACCTTCCTGTCTTTATATAGTTAAGAATAATAAGCTCATTAGTGTTATGAAGTATGTTTTCTAACTGCTGAGCCTATCACTGTTAAAGCTATGAAGCATATATAGAAAACATATAGAAAATTGATAAATTATGAATTTTTCAATTGTGCTAATTATATGGACCGTATTTGGGATATTAGCAGACAATCAGTTCCAGTTAATTTGAGCATTTTATATGTGAGATTGGGATCTGTGTTTCCATTGTAGATATTTTGTTTCCACATTTAAGTTGTTTTCTATCAAAGAACAATACGTATTTTTAAACCAGAAAGTTTCTCAGATGTGTATATAAAAATTTCTGTATTTTCTCCACCAAAATAAACATAAAGCATTACATTTTATACTACTATATTATAGAAATCTCTCTTTTTCCAGTGGGAAGAGTTATGCCTGAGTTCTGTGAACTAATGAAGTATGAGCTGAGTGAGGCAGAACAACTTGTACAAATTCTACAGATGAAGAATTGATGCATCTTATGTAGCAAGTAAGTTTAAGGAATGGCATCTCACTGCTCTAGACATTCTTTTTGTTGAGCTCACTCAATATCATGTCATTGTAATAAAATACCCCTTTTGCTGTGAGAGACAACATGTAATCAAGACGTGAGATCCTATCAGCTAGCAAAATATAAAACAGGTTTTAAAAGACAGCAAAGAGACAGAATGACAAACTTTCACATTATGCTATGTGTTTTAATTCCTTCCTCCAGTGAGGATTTTATAGATATTTTAAGATGTTCAACCTTTTTCCTCAGTGTTTCTAAGGAATCATGAAAGTTCTGCTTTCTCTTGGTCTAGATGTCTTTCTGATCAGAGACAGACAGTGAAGTCTAATCTTCAGAATTATTTTGGCACTTAGTATTGAAGCCATTAAAAATTAAAACACTGAAATAAAACTGATAAAAGGCAGAGGTACAGATACACTTCAGTTTTGAAGTGGGATCAGGCTAAGTTATTTTGTTCTGATGCAGTTTTGTGTACTGGGATGTGGAAGCAGGAGAAAGACACACCTCTGACTGCACAACAATTTCTACAACTGCCCTGTACTCTGAAGTTGCTGAGGGAGCCCTGCTAAATCAGTGTGAATTGCCACAGCTGTGCCAGGGATGGGATGCAGATCACCTTAACTCTGTACTTCTAACTCCACACCTATTGAGAGCCTGGAGAACACTGGGCAGACTGGGCTCACAGTTATCTAATAGTGACTGCAGTTGTCTTCCCTGTTTTGGCCATGGTGTTTCATTGGTTTAGTCATTCTCTATACAAGTATGGACAGAGCAGTAGATTTTTATTTTTATTATTATTATTATTATTATTATTTTTTTAATTCTAGAAGACTTCTCTGAATCTTTCAGTCTGTTCTATATACCACTGTCCTTTTCACTTCTCTCTTTTACTGGCATACCAAGCCAAGTGAATTTTTTGGTCAACCCATCATTTCCAGTCTTAGGGTAACTATATCAGGGGATACAAATTCCACCATTTCCCTGGATAAACAGTTCAAGTAGTTAATCACAATTAAAAATCTGTGCCCTGTGTCCAATTTACATTTGGTTTCATTCAGCTTCAGACTGAATGAATTCAGTCCATACCATGTCTTTTTTATTAAACAGCTTAATCCATCTTGATTAGCTTGAATAGGAAGAAATTCTTTCAGATTTGAAGTAGCATTTCCTATGGCTTAGCCTCTATAGACTGATTGTGGAAGCAGGACATGCTGGTCTTCAAAATAACTGGAAATCCTTTTTACTTTCAAATTTACGTAAATTTAAAGTTTTTCATCAGAATGCAAAGAAAAAATTAATTACTTTTCCCACGATGGAGATGTGGTCACTATTGACAGTAGTTTGCAAAAGTCAATTTAGATGATTTGTTACATGCCAAATTTTGTTTTGTGATGTTTCACATCTTGTAGTGGCCACATTTTGAGTTGTTTCAGCATGTCCACAGACACTGGATTTGATTTTTTTAAGGGATAAATACAGTTCCCAGTTTTTATGAGTACATATACTCATTTTCCTGATGCTGTAGTAATCATAATGAGTACATTTAAAATATATATACAGCATTTCATTACTTAAGCACTTATATCTCCCCAGTGTGCCTCTCAGATGTGGAGAGCTGTTGGCATGCAATGGAATCCTGTAACCTTTCAACATCATCTAATGAAATAATAAAATAAAGAATCAGAACAGCAGAACACATTAGAGATTTTTATTATATGGAGGTGCCCATAATTGCTTTGTATTGAGAAAAATACACACCCTATTCTAACTATGCTCTCCAGAGATCTGGAACAAGAATCCCCCTTGCTAACTTTTAGTTATAATTCTCTGCTGGTGCTTTTGTTTTAAATTACCCATCCTGTCGTTACTTTTTGCAGATTTTAATGTTAAATGTAATAGTTTAAAATGCTTTAATTTTACATTTTATTATTCAATAAAGCTCTCCATCTGGCCAGATTCCTCCTGTGTAAACATTCTGGCACTTTTGTTTAGAAGATATATCAGCATGTGCAAGGCAATGGCCAGTGAAATCTCCATTATCTCTGTTTGACAGGGAATGCTTTGAAAGGCTGTGTATTTTTAATGAATAGGACAAATCAAAGACAGAATAACATCTTGGGCCTTTATACACAACAAAAAGGGCATATTTATTGACTTGTTATTCTAAATGTCAGATCGCTGTGTTGGCAGTCAGCAGTCTCAAGTGTTCCATCACCTACAGGGAATATTAAATATAGAATAAACAGTTCAGTATAAATTGAGGGGCCATTTTTCTATCAATATAGTGGGTGGGTCTATTAAGTTAATTTATTAACAGTGAAACTCAACTCACAAAACTTTAGCAGACCATAACTCATAATTTTATAGCTTTCTATTCTGACTATTCCTTCCTCCCCAAACCTTGAACATATTTCTTTCTACTGAAAAATAAGATACTTTTTTCCCCCTCCTCTCCCCATTGACCCTTCTTCCAGGCTCAGTATTGATTCTGTTTCTTCCCTCACTTCCTTTGCGGAGTTTTTAACAGCTTGTCTCCCTCCATTCTACTCCCTTCTTGCACTGTGCTAGACATGTTCATTCTTTGGTGTTCTAACACTCAGTATTTGCCCTTCCCATTTCTCATTTTCTCTTTCACTAGAGCTCCCCTTTCTTGTACATTAAGATGACTCTTGAGAGTACCAGGCTAATAACAGGTCCTATTAAATATTTTGTTCTGTGTTCTTCCCAGTTGTCCACTGCTAAATATTTTATAGTTTCTTTTCATTGAAAATGACCAGAGAAATAAAAATATCCTCAGCTTTGTTTGCTGGAGCAGTTGGAAATATTTCCTCTATGCCGTCCCTATCTGTCTTCTCTGATTTCAAAAGATGGAGTGTGTGGGGATTGCTACTATACAGATTTATCGACAAAAGGGATATCATTTCACTAAAGTTGTATATGATTTAGAAGCATGTCTATATGTATATAGCTAACACAGCAGTATGCCTTATTGTAACACTTCCCTTGTCTTTGCAAGCCTCCACCACATGCTATTCTCACTTGTTATGCCTCCTATTCAACGTCCAATCTAATTCATAGGCCAAAGAACTGCTGTGTTTGGCTAGTGTATAGCAATTCCACTTCCTACAGTTTAAGACAGTTAGGTGCTATTACATAAAACAAAGAATAACAATGATTTACAGTATTCCGTATTAATCTAAACTATTCCTATCCTTGAATTTTACTTTCTAATATGGGTGCATAGACACCCTAAACTTTCCTGGTGATGTTGCTTGTAGTGCAATATCATTAGTTCTTAATTTGTCAGGCTGTTTTTATGATTGAGCTGTCCTGAAAGTAGCTCCATGGGGTATGGTGTATGTAAAAGAAAACCCTTATCATAATTGTATTATTCCTGAAATACAATGACCATGCATTTATTTTACAAAATATATGTGATCTCTTTTGGCTCCACTGGGATATCGGATCTAATTCCTTATGTATACAGAAAGGCTGATCATGCCTAAATTTGAATTACATAAATAATCCTAATTTCCTGATAAACAAAGGAGAAAAAACATTAGCTTGCAAATTTTCAGGCTCTCAGCCTGTTTGGGTTGGATGATTTTCTGGATGTTTTTAAACTGACCATGGAGAGCAATTGATTTGTATATACAGAGTAATGAGACCTTAAATAATTTTAAGATGCAAGTTGTTCCTAATTAAAACTGATCACACTTTCTGACACTGGAATGTTTACAATTCGACTGGGACAAGATAATTTGAAGAGGAAATGTGACTGACAGATTTATGTGGTGAATACTGGACCTTTACAGGTGTTGGCAAGTGTAGGGGAGAAGGGGTCAAGACCCTATATTGTGCATCACGTAACAACTTGTCATAATATGGCTTGCTGTAATCAGGCCAGAATTAAAATCTTCAGCCTGAAGAACTAGGGAATGAAAAGCTTCAGTAATGTGACTTCTTCCATTGCTAAATATTTTTGCTCCACCAATTTAATCCCACAGAATTTTCAAGGACCTTATGAGAGTTTACTGGGACAAAAATGGACACAACTTACCAGAACAACAGCAATTAACAGTCTGTAGGATACCCTATACCAAAGGCTTCAGGACAATCTATCCCGCAGTTGACCCTATGATGTCAGCAGCCACTCCATGTGTTCAGGGGTACTCAGCTCTAGCACTTATTTGATCACAGGCCAGGCCTGCTGATTACTGAATGTCAAAGAAAACAAGAATAACTGAGCAGATAACACAAAATTGTGCAGAGTAGGGATTGTTGCTAAGAGAGTTCAAAAAGAATATTTTGGATGTGAGTCAAGAAAAGGTTGAGATTATTTGGAAAAGAGTGTAAGGCGAAGGGATATGCCAGTGAAAAGGTCAAAAAGGAAGTTTAAGGAAGAAACAACATGTCTTGGATATTTGAGAACCTTGAATTAACATACTAAAGCTTGATATTGTTGCAAAGAGCCAGCAGCTTTCTCAATCAAATCGTATCAGGATATTGTGTTTACACATGGTATGACTAACAAATTCTGAAGTCCTTGCTCAGATGCAGGAGATATTGAATAAAACTCCTGCTGGATCCTACAAGGTAGTTCTTACTGAACTGCATCAGAAGAGTAAGATAGGTGAAACTAGATACCAAATGTAGCTACAACAATGGATACTTTTGGTTAAGTGACTGAAAACAAAGAATTTACTCAGAATAACTCTGGAAAGTGGTCATTCAAAGAAGTGCTTTTCAGTTGTGCTCTTTGGGAAATATTTTCATCTTATGCAAAGGAATGTAAAAATCTACCAAATGTGTCTCAAGACAACAAAAGAAATGCATTTGAAGAGACTGTCAATCCTGAGATCAACCCTGCAAGTTTCGAGATTGATTGTATTAAAAAGTCTTAAAAAAATTATCTTTAAGTGTACCTCTAAAATTCTACTCACTTTAAAATGTCAGCTGCTGTAACTCATTATCACCTTCAGGGCTGCAAACCTTGGGGCTGGTTCTTTCACCAGTTCAGTAACAGCATCTTGTGCCCTTGTTCAGAAAATGAAATCCGAGGTTTTCATCTTTTCCTCTTCAATTATTTCTTCATCAAAAAGTCCACAATGACAATGGTGGTGTCACAGGAAAGACCTAAAATTTAGCTTGGCCTGATGTGACATTGTGGAGGTCATTTATTGTTCTCCAGAACTCAGTCAGTTCAGCTGACTCTTCTAGGGCTGCCTGTTTCAGGTAACTTTTGCAAGGAACCAACATATTATTGCTTACTGTGACTTAGTTACATTTCAGTAAGTTTGCATTGGGGTTGAAGTGAGAGTGAGAGGAAGAACAGTTTTTCTGTTGAAATCTATCAGTAACAATAATCTCTTATTTGATGTACATCTTAGAGCATCCCTCTTCACTTGTCATTGCTTACTCAAGACCCACTCATATAAACTTCAACTGAGATGTTGCTTGATACCCATAAGTATGCAGATGAAGGAATTTTCTTGTATTTAGTAGTAGACCTGTGGCTAGGGAGCTTGAAGATGAAGCAAATGAAGTGTAGAAATAGAGATAGAAGACATTTCTATCCCTATCTGTGTTTTCCCCTGAGCCATTTGTCTTCCAAGACCATGCTCATAAGGTCCACTTGTACCTCCATAAAGGTACTGTTGTAGCAACTGCATAACTTTCTGTAAGGTCCATAAATGTGCACTGAGTCAGAACAACTGAGAAAATAATTCTCTGGCTTGGTGATCAGAACTCTTAGCTGATGAGCAAACCAGTTTGTGTTCCAAAGATTCCTTAAAACATATTTGGCACAGTTAACTATTTCAATAGGAGGCAAGGGAGATCTAGAACATCTTAAAAAATAGCAGTTACAGTATCCCCTTAGGAAGCGAAATCCCCCAGGGAAGTCTGTCAAGAGGGAAACAGGGGAAAAATGCACTATTTTGGTCCCTTGTGTTTTGGGGTCCACCACAACCTACTTCATTTTGTTCACCTACTGCTGAGAAGCTTCCAGGTGAACCGTATTGGCAAAACCAGAGAACAGACAAATTCAGGATGGCCAACACTTTATTTTTAAATAAATAGTCCATTTCACAGGAAGTATCACTAAGCTGTGAATAATTATTAGTGAGGAGAGCACCAGATATCACTAATTTTAATGTGATACCCAAATTTGTCAACAACCAGTGCTGCACCGAAAACCCTATCAAATCTCAGCAGAAAGATTGTTATATGTATTAATATATGTCTTAATTCCAGATTTGCTCTGTCAAACACTCCCTTAAAATTCTCCTGCTTGCAAATACAGTGGAATGGTACCACATCTCCCTTCATAATCCGGAAACATCGGATTGATTGTATCTGGAGAAGATAGTGCTAAACCAGGACTTATACCAGCCTTATTGTATCAGTTGGGGATGGTTTGATTAGGTCTTTTGGGTAGAAGGCAACAGCAGTGAGATCTGAACAGACTCTGTTTTTAACATTCAGCTGAATTCTAGGTGTATTTTAATATTTGTTTGTTCCAAAAGCATAGCAATCTGCCTCAAGCAGATTAGTAACAGACAAGCTGGATATCCAACTCCATAAGGGATTCTGAACATGCAGCTGAAAAGCAACTATTTAAAAATCAGAAATCCTGTTTCAGGCTGAGGCAAAATGAGAGATTACGAGACATTCTTTTTACTAGGTTTTATAACTATTTTAATTGCAATAACAGGGACAAATACCCCAGGTTTCTTTCTTTGAATGGCATTGCTGGAGAAATCCCTTTTAAAAATTAAAGCAAAGTAGATGAGAGTCTTTCTTCTGCATGGTCCTATTGGCATTATCCTTGCAACATACAGAAGAAGAAAGTCAGTAACAATGCCACTTCTGTTTGAAATGCATTAAATGTAAGAATAGTCACCTTCACTTTTTGTTTTTTAAGGAAAAGCATTGTGAAGTTACAGAAATAATTATAAAAAAAAAGCATATTTATCAGGTTTTCATTACAATTTGCCTTCTTAGCATACATAGCTGTTTCATTTGTTAATATACATCTTAAAACTCACCCTCAACTGTGTGTCTAGAGTGCCTTTTGAATGTGACAAAAGGCACCTCTTGGTTTTAAGCCCATGTGAACTCTTCCAGTGTAAAAGCACAGCTGGCTCACCTCAGTCACTGCCTTCCCCTCTGCTTATTCCCGGGCTCAAAGACTCTTTTTCCTGTTCCCTGGCAGCACCTTAGCCTTGTCCATTTGCTCTTATAAATTTGCCTTTTTATCTACAATCAATTAATGATGCTAATTTATTGTAGATGCAGATTTTGGGTTTTCTGCCATACTGTTCACAGGTTTCTTTCCTGATTCTTCACGTACACTGGTCTTTGCATGATCTCTACTGAAGATTTTAAGATGATACATGAGATACTAGGGTTCCCCTCCCCAGATCATCGTATTTATGGTATAAAAGCTAAGTAAGTGGGCTGAGGTAATAAGAAGGAAATTCTAAGTGGTGCACAGTTGTGATTTTATATTGCTACTATCTCAAAGAAGAGAGTTTGACTCAAATATGGCATGGAAGATATTCTGGGGTACAATATGGAGCGTCACTCAACTCAACTAATGTGCTCCCATACTTTCCCCATCTTTTCTTCACTTGCTATTAGCAGGAGGTGTACTGGGGAGTACTTGAAGATACAGCTGATTTTATATAGTATAGATCATCAGTATTTAGAGCTCTGACTTCACTGAAAGCAGAAATATACTTCAATGCCATGCTCATAGTGTATGGATTGGAGAAAAAGGTGAAGGTAGGAGCACTGTAAACCAGATTGGAACCAAGCTAGGCCCTAGAAGACCAAAAGGGGAAGAGTTACAGTGTGAGAAAACAGACATCACAATTTCCTTACATAAACATCCTAGTTATTACTCATTTGTTGACCGGTACTCCCTCTTGATTTCATTCCATCCTGTATCTCATGGAGAAGACTATTGTACAGCAGAACTGTATTTTTCATGTAAAAGTTGTACCAATTGCTAAGAATGATTTATATGCACAATGTGGTAGGATAGACTTCAGCCATCTTATCTTTGAACATTTAATTCCTTAAGGGACTGAAAAAGATTTTAGCTTTCTGATCTGGTATCAGAAGAAGATTTTAATTTGCAGTAGAAGTTCAGTTAGCTAAATTTGTAGTAAGAATAAAATATATCCCTATTATATCAATACTGATAAGAATGAGGAAGTTAAATGACTAAATGAAATTATAAAATCCAATGATTTGGATAGGCAAATTAATATAGCATAATTTTAGTTGGCCATTATTTGGGACTACATGTGGTTTTTACATTCATGAATGCTGTTTTCTTTGAATTTCAGCCTCTGAGAAAAAGCTTTTTATTCTTTTTTGCTGTGTTTTGTTTTGTGTTTTTGTTAGTGATTCCCACAGTGCAACTCCAAAAGAAATGAGGCAATTGCACTGTTTCCTACTTAGGGGTGACTTTGATGCAGAGTATATCAAGTAAAATGCAAACGTGATGCAGAGAATATTCCCAGATTTTACATTTCTGAATGCCATGAAAAAGACATCACTGGTCACCTGACAGGACAGGGATGAATTCCCTTTAGAAATGGAGTCTGCTTTTGTCTCTGTGGTTTAAAAAAATAAGGCCCTGACTTGAGTCAGGCTGGGTATTGGTCGCTGGTTGGCGAGCGATTGTATTGTGCATTGCTGCTGTTTATTGGTTTTTTCTTTCCCCTTTTAGTTTTATATTCTGTCCCCTTGCTATTTCCCTTATCATTATTATTATTATTAGTTAATATAAACTATAATATAAATAACTACTATGGCTGAAATGAGGATATTGATATAGTTTCTATAGTTAAAGCTGCATTATGATATGATAGTATATACTGCCTTTAAGGGACTAACTTACCTTTGGATGTCTTACTCACAAGTGAGTAAGACATCCTTACGTAATGTGGTAGGAGAGTCTTTTCTGATTTGAAAGTAAGAAAGCACCTCAAAGCACCTCAAACACTGTTTATGTGTGCCCAAACCAGCAACCACACGTGTAAAGAACAATCAGCACTGTATCTGATTTTGCTCAGATGTTCACTATAATTTTCTAAACAATGAGTTACAATTATTTGTTTCTGTAATAAAATTTTGTTGAGGATTTCACAGTACAGGACTAAGCCTTGTGAAATTTTGGGGTAAGGAAACTGCAACTAGAGAGGCAGTTGTTCTATAAAAAGCTAATAGTTTTGGCAGAAGAGAAAAGGCTTGGACTGTAAAAAGTCATGTTCCTTAACTCTTGTAATTGCTTAGATTCATCAAGAGCATTTTCTGATTGACAGTGTTAACCTCCATAGGGAAGACCATGGGCTAAATACAGATTGCCCTACTGATGCAAAACTGAGAATCGTTGAAGTTACAGTACCAACTTGGCTAAGAGAATACCAGAAATGAGAAGAGATTAACACTGCTTTCTCCTAGCATCTTGTTTAGTCAGCTTCAAAACTGGTGACCAGACATTGCATGATAGTTCTGTGAAGTTTTGTATGTTGCTTGTTAACTGAAATACAGACTAGACTTTTTAGGATGGACAGCAAGTTCTTGAAGAATGAATGGGTTGTGTGTAAGTATTAACAGAGGTTGGAGTCAGAGGAAGGGACACAGTTTGCCCTCATGCTTTGCTTTGTTGTCATTCTCAGCCTGTACTCATGCTTTTCCTAATACAATCTTCACCAAATTCCATGTTGGTATGCTTCATCGATAACATGACTTGTTACTTCCACATCTCCCTGTGTCAAACCAGGTGGTCCTACACTGGACATTTGGGTGACAGCATCTTGCTTCCCACCTATGATAATAAATAGGGTACATAAAATCTGTCACTTGTGAACTCTTTTATTTTGGAAGCTTCTGACCAACATCTGGATAAAATTATTCAAAAACATATTCCTCCAGAAGAAATATTTTTATCTAAACAGTGTTATGTGCTATGAATGCAGATGAACTAGTATTAGTCAGTTACACTGATTAACAGCAACAACATGAAAATGAAACTATCCATCAGTTTGTTTGATATATGTGCATGGGCTAAACTCATCACATAAGTAGTTACTAAATTATGCCTATAATTTTTACCTCATTCTTGTACAGATATTCTAATCAGATTGAGATTTCTTTTTTTTTGGTACTTTAATAAAACAAAGAATAATATAACAATGACTATGAGTCAGATATCTCAAGTGTAAGTATCCAGTGTTGTGTTAGCTGTTTTGAGGTATCCCATCTGGTCTCCAGCTGCTGCTCTAGAAGGGCAGCTCTTCCAGCTCTTAATTTGTCATGTGGCAGACCTTGCCAGGCAAAAGTCCTAAAGTATCCAAAATGGTAGTGGTTGACACTCTTCAGGCACAGGGATTGTTCCAGTGTCTCCTGATGGGACTGCTGGTTAGGTAGTAAGGGTGTGGAAAAGTGAAGAGTTTTTTGATAACTGAGCTTTGTACTATGATTAGAAAGTTTGATCCCAAAATACAATGTGCACAGCTTTGGCAGCATGTCTGGGCAATAACCTAAAGCAGCTCTACATATTTTCATACATGCCATAAAGCTGACTTGGCCCGACTGAAATAAATAGAACAATTTTCAGGGATCAAACCTGAGAAACACTTTAAATTAAAGTTCCATTTATAAATAGTCTTTTAATAACTGTGACATGGTTGCCAGATGGACTCCTGTTCTTTTATAACTTATGATATAGTATGTCGTCCTCCTGTACTTGCTTATTGGGTTGAATGCTCAGCAAGTGATTCTGTTGCAAGAAATTTAAATAGGTTGTAATCTAAGCAAATATTGTTCAAGCATATCTTTCTTAGGTTATTCAAAGTCTGAATTCTTTCTGTAATATCAGTTTTGTTTGATTATAAAAGGGCTTCACCATTATGTCTTACAATGGAAAGAGAGGCCTTGCTCCCACATGCTATGTCTTCCAAGGAGTATATGCTACGGTTGTTTTGATAATTTTGATTGACCATCTCATAACATGTCCTGTATATTTTAATTTTCTTTACTGATAAGTGTAACGATAAGGTGTATATGCCTGTACCTCTGATTGATGTCTAACTTTCAGATACACCTGGTATGTTCAAAGTGCATTAGAACTTCATACATTGGTCTTGAAGTTAAGAGATTTTTAGTGATCAAATCTTGCTTAAATTAGTAAATGCATCTACCACCTTGCCCAATTATTAATGATTTCCTTCTGAAAATCATAGATGTTTTCATCACTGCCAGTGTATGGAAAATGACTGACTTCCTGCTGTACTTTGTCTTTTTAATGAAGTGAGTTGGAGTTTACTTTGGTTTTCATTAGATGGGTTTTTTTTCCTCATAATAGAAAACTTTTTTTGGGGAGTAATACTAGGCTGTTCTTGTCTTTGTCCTTTTGTTGAGCCAGCACGTAAAGTTATGTCATCAACAAAGTCTAGATGTTCAAAATCTACTGTCACTCTGAAATGGGATGCATGTAACATATGTCTCTGTTTTCTAATATTGGAATTAATGGCAATACCAAACATGGCAGCTTAGAGAATACAGAATTATTCAATATCAGTTTATATGATTAACCATTCTTTCAAGCCTATGTTTAGCTATGCAGGCTCCACTATAATAATGGCAATAATTTTTGTTAGAATATGACAATTCAAGTTGCTCTGTAGTGGTTTGTGATAGAAGCTCTCCATGTGCTGGGGAAATCTGTGAAGTTTGTGCTGAGTAGTAAAGGTTATTTGATGCTGTCTTTGATGGTTATGCTTAGGGTAAAAATCTGGCCAACACATGATGCAGTAAAATGACTTTATCGTCTCGATAGTTTTGCTCACCTCTATCACTGTTACACTAAGTCATGCTCCTGTGAGATGCTTCTTCAGTATCTCCATCTCAAGTGTTATATTAAAAGGCTTTTCTTAGTCTCACGTCATTCCCCCACTGCCTTCACTTTCACAAATTTTAAGTGTTTGCAGGTCTTCCAGTCCTCACTTTGTGATTTGACACGTTGAATGTTTAGTTCTGGGAATGTAATTTCTTTCTGTATGTGTCCTGTGATGCTAGTTGAGTTAGTTGTTGGAAAGTGACATTTCTTGTTTGTTCTCTATGTTAAAGTTTCTTTCTGTTTATCCTTGACAACCTTTCCAGATAGCGTAAACTGGCCAGCTGCAACTTTGGTGAGCTGATAAAGAGATTTACTATTACTTCTTTCAGCAACCACTTCAACTTGTTTGGCAATATTATCCACATACTTCCTTTGACTTTTTACCTCCATTTATTACTTCCCAGTCCTTTCTTTTATATAGACCTTTTATCTGATGGTTTTGTTGGTTTTTTTACCCAGGAAAAAAAAACATCTCTAGAAGTGTTTTTGAAGTGCTAATGCTTACTTTGACATGTTTTCTTTCTTCAACATAGTTCCACATAGCATTCCCTTAGCAGGTCTGTAGGTTTATTTGTCTGAGAGCCAGCTGCAGTTATATTGTGGGGATGATATTGCCACACAAAAAGACAGTGACATGTTCATGATGCCTTCTTGTGATGGACTCAGGTTGTTTAACATCTGAAATCTGCCCTTCAGTTTAAGTGGAAATTACTGCTCTAATGCTTTTTATTTCAACTTTTTGCTAGTGCTTTTTTGTGGAATGGCTTTTCACTAGTTATGAAACCTAAATGCAAGTGCAGTTTTGCCAGCTTTCCCACACTTTGATTTCGAGACCAGCTAAGTATGTCTGTAGCACTCAATTTCCCTGTGTCCCCACCCTTTATTCAAAAAAAGGTTATAAAATGCACAGATTTTTGCAATTAAAAATAATTTATTAACTTTCTCAATTAAAGTTATTGCACTGTGAGGATAGCCACACTCTTTTGTTGTGTTCCTACAAAAGGCTGCCGCAGATTATCTTTTATAGAATACCAGCAGTACTTTTGTGGTCACGGTTGTTACTATTGTTCTTTTAATTTTGATTTAATATTGTTTGAAATAATGATGACTACAGCTTGAGAGTTTGATCTACAAGCCAAGGGACAAAAAAACCCATTTTAGTCAGTTTTAGACAATTTGTTTGTCTAGTACGAAACACAAAAAGGCAGAGAGGAAGAGGAGGAAATCTGGTGCTTGCCCTTGCTGTAGCAAATGTTCTGGGGGGTAAGGATGCCTGGGGCTTTTAGGAAAAAGACCTGGGATTCTCTGCTGCACTGTAACCTGGCAAGTGGCTATAGCCCACCAGTTTGGGTGAAGGTGCTTTCACTTGGAGTGAAAACAAGTGAAACAAAGTGAGACTTCAGGAGTTTGGAGAGACTTTCACCTGGAACATTGTTTTCCCATGTTTTCTTCAAAGGCGGTTACTTGGCTAATAGCTATACTTTGCTTTGCAAAGATGATTAAACCCCACTTTTGTACTGCATTTTATGCTTGTCAGTCATTCTATAATACTCTAAGTAAAACATCACTAGACAGCATCATGATATGCTTGACACTTTCAGTACACAATACTAAGGATAAAAATTGAGCAACCTATATATCCTCTTCATAAAAATAAGTATCCTAACCTGACAGATCCTTTGAAATGTAAAGATGAATATTTTAAAGGGGTTCATTAAATTGTAATATGCACTGTCAGATATAGCTTAGCTTTTATGCTAAGAAGTGAGAGCTCATGCCTCTCATTATTCATATAGCTCTAACTTATCTCTTCATGGCTTCTTTTGAATATAAAGCTGTTTTAGAAATATGATATCGATGGAATATTACAGTTTTGGCAGCTGTATTTGGGGACTCATAAAGAAGAGATGAGATTCATGGAAGGTAAACATGCGTGTCTTCACAATAAAATTATCAACATAAAATTGTACACAAATCATCCCAAGTTAAAACTCTCAGAAAAATAAAAGAACAAATGCTCAAATAATCTATTTGGAGTTACCTAACAAGTAATTAAGTGACTAGAAAGAGCAAACATGGAATGTTCAAGATAAATCATATTAAAACAAACTAATTTTCATCTCTGGAAAGATTCCTTGTGTAGGTACATGTGCACATGTTACATGTACATGTTACATAAAGCTTTTGACTCCGTCTCAGATGACATTCAACTAGGCAAATGAGTATAAGTTGATGTAGATTAAATTACTACCATGTGAATATAGAATTTGCTGGAAAGTCATACTCCATGTATCAAAGGTTCCCAACAAAATGGAAAAATATGACCTGGAGTTCTTCAGGGATCTCTCTTCTGTTTATTATTGTTTAGAATTTCATTAATAAGTTGAATGATGGAATAGAGTATTTCATTGGAGTTCCTGTGGAGAAAGTAATCTTAGATTTAATAATTTCACATTAGAATTAGTTGATAATAATTAGAATTTTAAAGTATTTTGACCAATGCAGCAAAGTTTTAAAGTGTTTAAAAGTACAGTTCATTCACAATGGGTAAACCCCACTGCATTTAGGTAGGACTAAGTGGAGGCCATGCTTTTATGAGATGAAATATTTAGTGGCAATCTGTACCTAAGACAGATCATCACGGAGTTGGTCTCAGTGAGTTCTTGTGTGAAGTTTTCAGGGACAGGTTAGAAAAATATATATGAGTGATGGTTTATGTCTATCTGATACTGCCTACTGGCGATGGAGTGAAGGAAATAGCTTCCCAAATTCCCAATCTGCAGTGGATTCCAGTATCAGACGAACCTGGTGTGCTTGGCAGGAGTCAAAGCCATAAGGGTCTGAGTCTGATCTAATGTCATTTAGTGGATGTCTAGTTTACTGGAGTATAACTGAGCTACAAGTTAAGCCTTATGTGTGAGACTTTCAGAAAATCTCTGTGTCCATCGGATTTGCTCTGAACACAAGTATTAAAATGCCCACAAGAGTTATTGTGTCTTGAGATAAACACTTTTGGAAATCTCACTCTGTATTTACCAGATAAGTTTCAGGTCAGACCAACAGGTTTGCTATTCTTTCCAGCAGGGTGCCATGGCCTGATGTGCTTCAGAGAAGTCTGCAGAGTATCCTCCATGTCCTTGGGAAAAGCATGTGGGAGAATGTCATCACCTCTGAGGCTTTTAACACTGAAGTCACTGCCTGCTTTTGCAGCAGGTTTCTCACTCTGTGTGTGTTGCTAGTTCCCTCTGGCTGCCCCAGACTATACTTCAGAACCTTTCCTGTGCTAGGTAAGTTTATCTGCTTTGGGGGAGGAACGCTCCTGTCTCTCCTTAACCCTGAGGGCAGGAGCCAGTACAAGAGGGAAGGGAGCTTTTGTGGCTTGGCCTTTCAAAGTAACACAGCATAATTGTAAAGGAAAAAAAAAATAATAGATCTGTTGACACCAGTAATTCTCAAGGGTCTATTTAACAATATATAATCCCCCCTAAACATTTACCTTGAGGATTTAAGTGGACCTGGAGAATCATAGAATCATAGAATAGTTAGGGTTGGAAGGGACCTTAAGATCATCTAGTTCCAAACCCCCTGCCATGGGCAGGGACACTTCACACTAAACCATGTCACCCAATGCTTCATCTAATCTAGCCTTGAACACCGCCAGGGATGGAGCACTCACAACCTCCCTGGCCAATGTGTGCCAGTGCCTCAGCACCCTCACAGGAAAGAATTTCTTCCTTCTATCCAATCTAAACCTCTCCTGTTTAAGTTTGAA
>NDXB01012730.1:98967-126838 GCA_002631895.1 Agapornis roseicollis | reverse complement strand
CCTCTCCTCTCCTCTCCTCTCCTCTCCTCTCCTCTCCTCTCCTCTCCTCTCCTCTCTTCTCCTTTCTTCTCTTCTCTTTTCTTCTCTCTTCTCCTTCCCTTCCCTTTTCCATTTTTTTTTCTTTTCATCTTTTTCAGGGATGGCTATGACACTTCAGCCTGGCACAACATGAGATACTTTTTACTGTCATGCACAGAAATTACTTAGACTTGTGGCTCAAAATGGTCTTTTTAGTGTAACTTTCAATTGCACAAGAAAGGATGGGAAATTTCTTGCATTAGTAAGATTCGCTTTTGGAAGTGGGAGGTTATTTCAGATGGCTAAGTTCCATTTAAGCCTTTCTGTGTAATCATGGAAGAGAAAGACCTGTTGTAGGCACCGGGCTTATGACTTTAGGATCTTACTGCGGCTGTGAACAGAGAAGTCTGCCACTGAGATATGCAAGCACTTTTTTACTGTGCTGTTTTTCTCTTGCTTCTATACCTCTTTTTTAAGGTGGATTGTTTTGCCTGGTAATAGGTGGGGTGAACTGATGATATTGGCCAGGTGGTATCTGTTCAGTTTTATTCCTTCAGCTTGTTTCCTCTTTTGCAATAAAGCTGGGTGGAGTGTTGCTAAGGGTGAAGTAAACAATCACCATATTGACATTTGTGTGAATCAGCAGTTGCATTCCTATTAATTTGCATGTCCTTAACATAATGGAGCATAATACAGACAGAATGACAAAATTGCTGCATCTGTTACTGCTTTTACTATTAATTTCCCAGGTGTAACGTACTCATCCCAAACTCTCCTTGACTTGATAAAGACTCTCCTGCTGGTGGAACTTCAGTGGTGGTGGAGTAATGAACAATTATTTCAGATGTACTTTAAAGCACATTGAAATCAAGTTCCCAGGGATTTCAGAAGAAGGATGTCTTCTGAAATAAGCCTCCTAGTCTTCTTTGTTTAAAATGAAAGATTTGGCACTAGGGAGGAGATCAGCACTTGGTGGATGCTTATTTGAGTCACTTGCAAAGGCCATGGTTAACCTTTTGAGGCATTGTGACAAAAAGAAGAGATGGAAAGCATAGACTGAATACTAAAATGTCTTCTTGTTCACTGTTCCTTTTTTAACTTAATAAGAGTCTTTCAGTAGATGTCAGATCAACAGATGCAGTTTCAGACCACCTAGTAGTTGTGTTTGTATGCAGTAAACTCACTAGAACTGAAAAGTCACACACTCCTGGGAAGACTGCAAACTCCTTATTCCAAGTCCCACTGGAATTACACTCAGAAAAACCTTCAGACTTCAAAGTCAGACCCAGAGATCTTCTCATACATCATCAAGTCCTGCCCCAGCTTTCCATGAGAGGCTGCAACCATACATCACAACATCCTTTTTGTTAAAGTACCACAGAATAAGTTAGGTTAGAAGCAACCTCTAGATGCCATCTGATCTAGCACTCCCAGGTTTCCTTGGGAAATTGCACCAGAGCAAACTTTGTCTGTGCCCCTAATTCCTGACATTCTGCATCTTCTGGTTCTCTGGTAATACCCATCTCCTCAGCTCTTAATTCTAGATTTAGACAAGTGTGATCTCAGTACCTAAACTGCCTAGATTAGCAGATGAGCTGGATGATAATTTCTGGCCCTGGTATTTACATTTTGGTAGCCATGAGTATGTGTGTGGTGCCAGTTTGCTCTTCTATGAATCATGGCTTGGTTCAGATACATACCATATGGGATATGGAAAATGTTCTTAAAACCCATAGTAAGGTATAACTCAGATCTGACCTGTAATACTTCCTTCTTTGCTGAACAGTGCCAAACTGTTCTGGGAAAGGAGCTAGAAGTGTGTCCCTTTCTGGAATTTCCAACAAGTTCCCTTGCGCATTTCAGTGCCCTGACCTTGGCCAGCACTGAGGCAAATTAGATATAGCTGACTATTTGCACAACTTGTTTAACAGCAGTTATATGGCATGAAGTTGAATGACTGATGAAATATAGCAATTATCCCAAGATGTACAGCATAGGGTACTGCAGTTCTGAAATAAATAAGCCTTATCTGCAAAAATCGGCAGTTCTGCTGGGAAAGCAAAGGGTAATAAGCCTAAGTATCAATTTGGTGTTAGTGAGAAAACAACAGTAAAAAAGATTCATTTTCAGGCTTTTTTTTTTTTCCAAACACTCTTGATCAATTGCAAAAGCAATGTACAACAACAGTTTGGAATATCTCTACAGCTTTCCTGTTTGCTCAGCTCCAGTGACAGCTAAATGAATCTACTATTTTCATAAATTAACATTTTACATTGCCTTAAGTGTATTAATCCAACCTTGCTTTCTAGCAGGGGTGAAAAGAGTTACTACACACTCTTGCTACAGCTACAGTCTCTTTCTTGGCTAGGTGATGAAGCGAAGTCAATGGCAAGGCCTGGCTTTTCTGCCTGCATTGCTTTCAAGGTAAAAAACTGACTGTACTCTCAGGTGGAGCAATTTGGGATGAGACGGTACTGGCAGTGCAGTAATGCAGTCCTAGGAACCCATCATGTCCTGCATACAGATTTGTCAGACCTTGTGCTTGGAGCAACACGCTTAACTGAGGCATACGATGAAATAGGACTTCAACATATTGATCGCAAAACAGACTTAATATAAAAAGGTCCTGTCTCTGACACGCTTCTCTGTTTTCAGAGAAGAGTTTCATGCTGTTAAAATGCAGTTCTAAGGTCCATGTTATGAACAGCACTGACTTAATTTTCAGTGGTGTTATCTGTCTCACTTTGGATCCAGTGGCACAGAAACTGCCCTCTGGAAAGGACTTTCAGTTCACAAAATCTCACTCCCATGGAGCTCACACCAGCATTTCCCCCCCTTCACAATGCAGCACCTGGGCTCCTTCAGCACTCGAGCCCCATTATACTTGCACCAGCAAGCATAATGTTGTCCACCCCTACAAACTACCAAGCTCTTACTTGTTTCAGAGCCATCTTTAAAACATGACCTGTGCCTGCTGTTGTTCCAGTCCAATCTGCACTGGCAGCTTTAGGAGGCCTCTAAATGCGGCAGTCCTCCAACAGTACCAGTAGCAAAACAGCCAAGCAATGCTCACTGTGGCAGCTTCAAAGATAGAAAACCTTCTCTGTCTTCGAAGCTGTCTTTTCTTTGAGCAGCAGGCTGGACTTCCACAAGACCTCAAGGGGTCCCATCCAATCTCAGTTATCCTATGGTTCTGTAAAAATCCAATAGCATGCTATCCTTCTTCCCCACACATAGGTTTCTGGGGAAAGCCACAGGCACTGGCACAAAGGCAGTGGTTGCGTACTAAGCCTCATGCTGGGGGCTCCCACAGCTGTGAGGTGTCTTGTGAACTGCCCTTGCCCCATAGTTAGGAAACAAGTTCTGTGCAGAGTGAATGAAATTACCCTGTACCAGAGCTGAATAAGAAAGGGCAAATCTTGTGCAAAGCATGGCTGAGAGGCAGCATTAGTGGGACTGGTGACTAATGTTACAGTAGTAAGTGAGTAGTAGTTTCATTGTAGTTTCCTTCCCGATTTAGGTCTTGTTTTCTTTCTAGTCCAGGTTAGTATCCACTTATGGACATAAAAAGAGCTGAAGCTATGCAAATAAACAATGATTACTTGAACTGTCAAGGTTTTGGAAAAAGTCTCTCCCTTACTGCTGGGTGATTTATCCAGTGTCCTGGGAAACGGGGTCCTGAACCATGAAAGAATGTCTCTGTGTTACAAAAATTGAAGTGGAGTCTTAAGCTTTGTTAAAAGCAGCTAAGTGAGAGGTGAGTGAAACTTTTCTGTCAAAACTACAGGTCATTTTCCAGTTAAGTGGATGTGTTTGTATGCTTAAAACATCTCCATTTCATGGATGATGTAAATTAAAAAAGAAGAAGGATACTAAATCCTGAAAGTTCTGGCCATTGGTCTCTGTTTAAGGAAAATTAAAGAGAGAATTTCTGGGGGGTAAAAGTTCACTCAAGGCCAAAGTAGCTAACCTGAGGAAACAAGTTAAAAAGGCTAATGCACTGCTGGTTTGCTAAGATTGAAGTCATGCTAGTTTTCTATTAGCTGTCTTTCTTTAGTTCATGAAAAAACCTAGTGTCCCTGATGATAAGTAGAAATGATTAAACACAAATGCTTTCTCTTTTCTTGTTCCAGCAATTGAGCTCTAACACTCCTTAGCTACCATTACCTTTGCAGACCATTTCTCCTGCTTGAGGATGAGTAGTCGAATTTATCAGAGAATGGTACTAATGTGAAATTTGGCTGTAATTCCAGACAACAGTCAGCTCTTGATTTAAGTGAAACTGCAACAACTTCAGTATGTTTCAGCAGTTTTAGGTAACTTCCTGAATTTGGGTGGCTGTCTTTCCTTATGACAGGGGATTTTTTTTCTTTTAATATCAAGAATATTGTTTTTCAAAGGAAAAGACACTGGGATGATGTTGTATTTGTTTACGATAAGCAATTCTCAGTGTTACTGAAGAGAGCTACCTGCAGTAACTGTTCAGTTTGCATACCCACCTCTCCAATGACACTGGAACTTCATAATGTATAAAATCCCACCAAAGCCTGGGAACACAGCCCAGTCTACTGCAAGGTTGAAAGCAGATTATTTTTTAAGGATCATTTCTGTATATACAATTAATGATTTGTACCTGATTCGGGAAATCCTAGATTCCTACAAAAGCTAAAGAATAAAAATTCTACATAATCACAGAATCACAGAATGGTTTGGGTTGGAAAGGACCTCAAGATCACCTAGTTCCAACATCCTGCATCAAATGTGATAGCTCTAGGGGTTAAAAAGAAAGGAGCATTTTCATTAAGTGTTATAACTGATACTTACCAAAGGCCAGTGGTGACACTGCTGGTGGTCTCTCTGCGTAGCTACTTCTGTTCCTGGTTTCCCTCCTTAGGGTGGTGCTGGCAGAAGGTTTCTTTAAGATCTCCTCTATGGAAAAGGACAGGCTGGGCTTCCCCTGGCCAGCACACCCCTGCGGGTCCATCATCTTCTCGCCACAGTGGCTACGAGGCAGAGAGTGCTCTCCTGCTCTCCTGGCTCTTGGTGTGCCCCAAGACGCATGTGCCTGTCTCTCTTCACCCATGCCCAGCCGACCTGCAGCAGCACTCAGAGGAAAAACAAAGGCCACTCAAAGTGAGCACATGCGCCTGCTCTTCTCTGCTGATCAGCCTGGGACCAAGACATACACTCCTGTGTCTGAGACACAGGACAGCATTACAAGTAGGGCTGTAAAGTCTTACGCATCCTACCCACTGCCCAGCATCCCCCAGCCAGTGCAGATTACAGAGCTCCGAATATCCTGGGAAGATGTGTGCTCCTCACAGACCCAGGTGGAAAATCCTCTGGGAAGGATTGCTTCTTGCTGGTAAATCCTTTTGGTGGGGCAGTTATCCTTCTTTTCTGCTTTCAGGCTGAAATCTTTGGGAAGCCCATTGGGTTTGTACTATTACAGAGTTAACCAGCAGGATGTATACTTGTCCCTTGAGTGTTTTACTAGTAAGAGAGAAACCTTGTGAATTTCTCTTGCATACAAGAGAGAAACCTCCCTCACTAGCAATTCCCAGGTTATCCTTCAGCTATGTCCCCCACCCATCAGCTTTAGTTCAGATTCTCTTTTCTTCTACTTTGGAAACCCTTTGAACTTTCCAAACAGGTGCTTTTCAACATCACCCCATCTTATCAGTCACACGACAAAAAGCAGGGGCCCCTGCAACATACTTAGGAATAGGAATTAGTGCCCTCTGCCCCCCCCCCCGCCCCATAATCCTAAAGATAAAACATTTTTTTCCTTCCCCTTTGAGCTATGAGGGAAGCTAGCTTGGTAATTATCTCACTAGTTGCTTGTGTCTCCCAGTCTGGTATCCACTGAAGGGGAGAAGATTCCCTCGACAATGAGAATGAATGCCAATGATTCCTTTCCTGAGTCTTTTCTGTCTTGTTAATTCTTATTTTGGGGAGAATGTATGGTTAGATACACTCCCGTTCCTTCCATTTCCCTGCCTCCACTGGCATTTCTTGCTTCTTCTGCGATTGCCCCTCACCTTTTAAATTGCTATGGTTGTGTCTCCCTCTCCCGCTGGTTCTTCTCTGTGTCTTCCTTATCGGGCTCTTATGATTGCATTGGCAGGCCCTGCCTTATTTGTCCAATGAACTGACAATTCTTGTGCTGATATCCCATCATATGACCACTCCAAGGAGTGGAGACCAAAATTACTGTGTAACTAGGGGGCAATAAACCACACCTGATAAGATGAAAGGCTTTCGGCTTATTCCAGATTCAAGATACTGGTAAAGTGGTGGGGGTGGTGGGGAAAAGAACAATGAAAGAGGTAAAAATTGGGGCAGCCAGTGGTGATGAAGAATATTTAATTGTCTGATTTTCTTAGTCAAGCTTCTCCTGAGATGACAGGGTACACAAGAGAGTGTCTTTCACACTGATGAAATGCATGGGATAGAGAGTGGGACGTGTTTTTCTTTGTTCCCTTTTCATCCTTCTGCCCAGTGGCTCAGTGGAGCTGTTTGTGTAAAGGAGGATCTCATGCCTCCCTGGTTCTGTGATGAGGTGGCAGCTGTTGTGTGGGTGCAAAAGGGCTTGTGGCCCTCTCTGTAAGCAGAGCACACCTTGCCATTTCAAT
This sequence comes from Agapornis roseicollis, assembly GCA_002631895.1. Lineage (NCBI taxonomy): Eukaryota > Metazoa > Chordata > Aves > Psittaciformes > Psittacidae > Agapornis > Agapornis roseicollis. The sequence goes on along the minus strand of NDXB01012730.1, from coordinate 120,185 downwards.
TGATACACATAGGGGGATGCTGTTCTAGGCAAGCCATCCTCTGCTGCTTTTCTGCCAGTGTCTGTAACTCTGACTGGGGACACAAAGAGAGCTGTCTTCCCTTTCTCTGCTTAGGCAGAATGAGAGAGTGGGTAATTCTATGGGCTGAGAAGAGGTGATCATGTTATCTGTATGGAGAGGGAAAGGAAAGAAAGATGCTCTGAATCTACACCCTGGATGAAAACTGTTTATTTAATGACAGAGTTGCCCTTTTTCCACATGATTTCTGATTCATAGATCCATGAAAAAGCACAAGGAAAAACCTGGTGCATTCTTTTATAAATACCTTACTTTACCTACAGCTTGCCTAAAGCACTAAAACTGGGCCACTCTTTTTGCTTTTACCAGATTTCCATAGAGCAGTGGCTTCCAACCGTACTTCCCAAATGTCATGAGTTGCATGTCCAACCTTCAGTGTATTAATTCAGCACATATTAAAGTGTCTGAACTCTCTGATTTTACTGTTCTCCCTTTTACTTAAAGGAAGCTTTCAGGCACAGGGCAACCACCTCTAGGGACTTGGAGCCTCTGTTTTTTAAGCTTCCCCCACTGTTCATTTTTCCAAGGGCTCTGTGTAGGTGAAGGAGTGAAGCTCATGGGAAAAATCATACTTCCCGTATTTCCTCTTTGCTCTAGCTCTGTTTTAGCGCAGTTAAATACACACCATTTTGAAAGGAAGAAACATAACCTTTTGGCAATTATGTCCCTATGAACGCTGAAGAAGAGAGAGGTGAGACAGGCACAGTCCAAGTTTTCATCTCAGTGAAATACCTTTATTCAATGATCACGCTGACAACATGTACCAAGTGAAACTGGACTATTTCTGTATTCAGAGTATGCGCTGCCTGTCTTCACTGCCACCAACTCGCTCTGGGTAGGTACCTGCTGAGATAACACTGTAGTCTAATGTCACAAAATCAAATTGTGCCTGTTTGTATAACTATTCTGTCTTAGTCTGCAACTTTAAACTCCCTGCTGCTTGCAGGGACAAGTTGGTTTACTATGTGTGCTTAAATGAGATGCTCTCATGCAAATTTACAACTTGAAAGCTTCCTTGTGAAGGCTTTATTTTTGTTCTGTCTTATTGCATTGTTCTTTTTATTGTAACTGAAAGCAATGCCAACTTAGAAATATATTTTTGTTCTATACAGAAAAAACAGCAAGCACCAGAGTAGGAAACAGGATGAATAAGTGACAGTTCTTGAAAGGGGAGTGTAATGCAGTGTAATGGTGTATAAATCCCATGTTTTGTGTACTAAAGTTTCTTTAGAAAAAAACGTAAATTTGATCTCAAAATGTTTAAGTAATACCAAAAGACTTGAACATTTTAATATTTTTAAATAAAAAAATGGAAAAATAGTGCTAAATACTATTTCATTAAACTAAAAAAAATACTTTATTGGGACAACCGAATTCCTTTGCTTTGTATTTGGTTAAAATAAAGATGAGTGGCAAAAATTAGAACTTGAAATGCAAATGAAGATTTTGCCAATTAAAATAGTTAAGTTGACCCCCTTTTGCAAATGATAGAGTTGCTGAAATGTAACATATTATTTATGTCCAAACCAAGAAATAATATACTTTAAAATTACCAAAGAATGAAGAAATTATTTTTCTGCCAAGTTCTATTGGGATGGATTTTGAAAGCTATTTTGGGGATATTTTTGCATTTATGCTTGACCTGGAAATGCAGATGACTCTCATTCATGACAATTATTGTGCTACCTGTCTAATTTAGTCTATAAATTCCTTGAGGCAGGAAACATCTTCTTTTAGGGTTGCTGAGCTCTGAAGGCAACTCTTTACACCAGAAGGCAGCTGTCTAGAACAAAATCACGCTGTGTTGATTTTCTCAGCCCGCCCTGCCTGTGCCAGGCAAATCTAGAGGCCCACAGAGCCTTTAAAAATATGTTTTTTAAATTATGATGTGCTTTCAGAAAGTGGAGAATCCTGGATGTATGGACTCGAAATCAACTGGGGATCAATACTTGGGAGTTTTCTGTCCTATATTGCCTGTCTCAAAGAGGAAGAATTGTATTTATGCTGTTAGTAGGGAAGCACAACTATTTCAGCCCCACTGGTCTCTTCCTCTGGATAAAGATGATAAAGATGAAAACAGGACAATATCCCACACGACATCTCTGAAACATCTTAAACCCTTAAGTTCCCACTTCTTCATGTGACTCAGAGTCAGAGCTGTCCAATGTTTATGCACAGCATAAATGCTGCAGCTCGTAACACTTCTCCTCTATCGGCTTGTGCTCAATCAGCTGTACAGAGCAAGTCTACAAACTCAGGCAGTCAGAGGCACCGGTGCATAGGTGCACTGGCAGTTGCCAGGGAAAATGCAGCTGCAAATTGCCCACGTCACCTCTGGAGCCTCATGTCCTTGTATGTTTGTCTTCCATCCTTTACGCCTTACTGGACTCTGACAACTTCCCCAGTGACAGCCGAGCTGCTCTGCTCTTCTCAAAGTTCAACAGCTGCCTATGATCTAGCAGAAAGCCTATGCAGCTTACCTTCTGGAGTCCTTTTAGCCTCAGATTTATTAGTCCTGCTGTCTACACAGGTTTCTCAACAAGCTCATATATTAGAAATATTAATAAAAGGGACACCGTGGGTTTAAACTTGATAACATTTTTTTTCTTTAATGGCACAATTATTATCAATTGACATTTAAAATGGCATCGTGATCCATCAAGGTGAAATGGACTCAGAAAGATATTTCTCCCAGGCAAAAAATAATAACAGCAACCATAGCAGGACTGCAAGAGAGGAAGCACAAAACCAATCTGAGTCAGGTCACCCATTACATAGTCTGGAGGTGCTTTTTAGCAACCTCACCTTCAGTTTAATCCATTCCTGTACTTCATAATGCTTATTCTTTGCTCCCAGGCCCCTCAAGCCCTTTGTAGAGGTATTTCTAGCAAAAATCTTTAGTTAATCCATGATGGGGTGCTCTTTGTTTCAAATAGAGCAGGAGTTGTTATATGTGGGAAGGGCTGGAGAGATCAAAGGTTGTCCTTTTCACAGCAATTCAGGTCTCTGAGCAGCAATTGCCATGGAGTACTGTCCGACATGGCTATAAACTGGCTTTGATCTGTCTGCTCTTTAGCTGATGGAAAGTTAAAAATAAAGAAGGAATGTGCTTAATGTAGCCCGTCCTTGCAAACATGGAAAGGACAACAATTCTCTCCCCAGCTGCTGAAGAAGGCTACAGAGACTGCGTGTAGAGAAATAACAACATTTTCCCAGGAAAAAATAAAAAAAGCTCCATGAATTGTTAACAGAGTAAACCAGGAAGTCCTCTAGATCATTTCAAATAGGTTGCAGTTTGGCGGTGAATAAATGTTCATAGTGATGCATGAAAATGAACTTCCTATGTTCCAGAATGGTTCTTCATCACCAGATGTGGGGAAGGCACTGAATCCTTCCATGAATCACTAGTGCTATGCTGGACTGCTGTTGTTTTGTAAGGGTATCTGCAATTAAAGAATTAGGCCTTCACTCCATTTCCCATTGTGGAGATGGTCAGCAGAAGATAATCTTTTAAACAGTGCCATGGCAAGCTGTCTCAATCACCAGTGGGGAGGAGAATGGCACTTCCAAATCATAGAATCATGGGCAACTCAAGCTATCCTCAGGTCAGTGTCTGAGGGGTGTTCCTAACCTCCTTCAGGAGGCGCTTGTTCTCTACATTTTCAACAGGGAAAGTCTCAAGAAGTAGTTTAGATTCATTATCTGGAAGGTAGGTGTCTAGAGTGTAGTTAAACACACCCCCCCACCCCCCCCATCAAATAAGTCATGCAATACAGATGGGGAGTGTAAGACTTCCTTTGTCCTGTGCTCTTAACAGTGTGTGCGCTGGATTGTTTTGTTTTGGTTGACAGCTTTTTCAATGTGCTTCTATGAGAAAAAGTGCACACAAACAAAGTGAGCCTAGCAGTAGGCTGAAGTCAATGACATTGAGCTGACTATCACTGTCTGTATAGGAAATGTTTATGCTATTCTAATGGGGTGGAGCTGCTAGATGTTATCTCATTCTTGAGAAGACTGTTCTAGAGTCATTGACCTCCTAGGTACAGTTTCATGTGAAGTAGCCTTCTCATGCTGGGAGTATTTTGAGATTTCAAGAGATGCAACTATTCCAAACCAGAACAAAAAGTCAAACTCTCAAGGACTCAAAAGAACTCCAGCTTATGAGTCTCAGCTCAATAAAAACACTTCATTTTGATCACAATAAAATGTTTTGTGTGGCTGCTGAACTTTCAATTACTTATTTTCACCATAATTCATTTATTTTTAAACAAAGAAGTAATCTCAAACACAGAAAAACAATCTTTTTTTTTTTTTTTTAAAAAAACCCAACTATTGGAGCAAGTTTAAAAAAATTGAAGTATTTTAATTTTTTTTTATTTAATTAATAGTGAACCCAAACACCACCAGCCTGGTGGTGCAGTGCTCTGTGTCTGCAGGACAAACGTGTTTGCCACTGACCTAGTGCCCTGACCCAGCTCTCCTAGATGTAATGGGAAAATCATCTGTTTGCCAGAAACCATTCAGAAGTATATTATTTATGCTTTTCCTAAGGCTGCTACCTGTCTCAATTAAGACGTGGTGTAGTTAAATACTAACCCCCTGTTTTAAAAGGCTTTTCCTCTAGTTCCATAGGTATTTTTCTCAAATCCAGCAGTGCAGTCTGTGAGGCATCCTGGAAAGCAGCTGTTGCAGAGATAGGTTATGTGGGAATAAATTCTATATTGCATGAATAACAGGGCATTTATCTATCTGGAATAGTCACAGATTTCAGTGTATAAAGGTTTGCCAACCTTATCTTTCTCTAAAATTGTTCTGATTTCCACAAGAGAAAAGCAATACTGTGCTATAAAGATCAATTAGCTCAATGTCCTGGCTGAGCCACTATCAGGTGGTAACTGCTTGAACCATTTCTGCTTCTCAAAGCCAAGCAGGAGAGGGCAGTATGTCCCATGGGACAGCACATTGAGGCCTCAACAGCCCAGGAAGGGAAGTGAAGTTTTCCACTTTGAGTCATCTCCATGGTGAAAAGATGTCACAAAATGCAAAGAAGTGATACTCTTATTCACCTTATTTCCACGCAAAGATTCTCTTTCAGTTACTTGGTATAGTAAACCCCAAGCTGAGAACAGCCTTGGTTTTTTACGTATATAGGCTTCTGCAGCTTTGCAGGGTAGAAAAGAATTACAGAAGTGATTGGAACAGAACAGAACAGCACAGCACAGCACAGAGCAGAACAGAACAGAACAGAACTGTTTCAATTGGAAGGGATATACAGCAATCATGTAGCACAACTGTCTGACCAACACAGGACTTATCAAGTAAAGCATGTTATTAATGTCACTGTCCAAATACTTCTTAAACACTGACAGGCATGGGGCATCAACCAGGAAGCCCGTTGCAGTGTTCAACCACTCTCTCAGTAAATCAATGCTTCCTAATGTCCAGCCTAAACCTCCCCTACTGCATCTTTGAATCATTCCCACATGCCTTATCACTGGGTAGGTATCAGTGAGAAGAAATCAGCACCTCCCTTTTCCCTTCCCCTCCTCAGGAAGCTGTAGAGAGCACATTGTCTATAAAGAGATCCAGTAAATTAAAAATCAATAAAGGCTGGTCACAAAAGCCATTTTATTCAGTTGACTTATTCTAGAAAGCACAAGGGAAGCTGAGAGTTGTCCTGTCTTTTTTAAACTTCAGAATTCCCAGCACTTAGACATGCAGTTTTAAAGAAATTAATAATGGGAAATGTGACAATCACTCATGATTTTTCTGTCAAATACCCCAAACTCTTTTTATCCAAGAAAGAATGGAGAGTGAATTGTTCCTGATCCAGGCCTGCTGGGCCAAACAGCCTCTTGCCTGATGAGACTTAACTGTTATCTCAGGATTAGCTGGGAGCTGGAATGGTTTGTATTATCAAATTTCTCTTAGGTCTAGAACAGGAATGGCAGGAGGGCATGAAGATGCATCCTCAGAGCCATAGAAAGGGGGTCCCAAGAGGAGAATAAACTCTTTGCTGATGGAGGAGTGAGAGCAGTAGACAAAAGTGTATTGATAGCAGGAGACAATACTGAGCAGGAGCAAGATACATCAGCAGAGCAGACTAGGAAATATCCTTGCAACCTGTCCTGTCAGCACATAGTCTTCATCAGTGCTAAATTCAGGTCAAGTTCCATGAAGAAAGAGTGAAAGAGATTGCACTGTACTGATTCATTAGTTCTGCTTACAAAACCTGGAGAAAATGTCACTTCTAAATTTAGACAATACATCAAGATTTCAACTTCTGCCAGGGACAGTTGTGCTAGGCTGGCCAGATGGCAGAATGGCAAAGCAAGCAAGAATTCCACTGAGGCTCTGCAAAATCTTGGGAGAGCACAAGATATCTGTGTACAGACTAGAGAGGGGAAAGTATCGCCTGCAGGCACACAAAGGAGACGTTCCTCCACTTACTGAGAAGACATGAGCCTCTCTTACCTGGCACCACTCTCTCTTCCTAAGGCAGCCCTCTCCCAGGCTCCTTTACTTTGGTAGCATAGCAACTTTCACTGCCCTCTCCCTGGGGATACTGGAAAAATTATAAAGTGCACAATATTCCTAGGCTTTCAGCATTTTGTTTTGTTTAATGGGTTCCAGTGGGATCTCCTATTAATCCACTCTTGAGAGAAGACCCTTCTTATTGTCACTGCTGCTGTTGCTGTTTGTCCCCTTCTGCCTGAGGCAGGTCATGAATTATGTGCCTGATGTTCTTCCTCACTCCTGGACTTCTCTGTGATATCCCACAGGGGCCCATTAAAAGCTTCATTTCTGTATCCCTCCAGAGAAAGGCCAAGTGCTGAAGTGGCACAGCAAGGGGCAGACAGAGGCTCTTGTGGCTCTGGGAATTACAGGATTTTTGGAGAGGAGCAGCAAGTCCACTTTAGGCTTTGGATAAAGGCATGACATCTCTAAAGCTACATGGGCACATAGGGGTCTGCTGAAGGGGTTGAGTTGCATACTGGAATAAGTAGTCCAATTACAGGGTAAAAGTGTGTTTTGGGTATTTTTCCTTCTAAGTTGCTCTCTGCATCATCAGATTTCCACTCATGTAGTGGCACAAGAATTTCAGCTTCAGGGAAATACACACTTCTTGCCTGCTGACTGCAAGTCCTTCTATGGTCTGGCCCAAAAACCACACACACTCAAGCCAAAGGTTAGCTCCAGCTGCTAAAGCTGCCTATGCCTTTGGGTGAGAAAAGCCCTAGTTTGATTCCCCTGGGTGGCACTTAATGTAGCATGAGCTTCAAATAAATTTCCTGTGTGAAGCCATCCTGTGTTTTTATAGCCACAGACATTTCAAACATACTTCTGTACTTTCTGATGTGCTGCTGTCACAGGCTGTGAAAATTGTTTGGGCTATATAGTTGTCTCTTTTTCCTTTTTTTCCCCTTGCAGTTTTTAGTAGGAAAACAACCTTTCTGTAGTTGTGTGCCAACCTGGCCTCTCTTCAAGCACATTCTCTGCTTTTTATCCCTAAAATCACACTCCAAAATGTCCATCTAAAGAGCATTATTAGCTAAGGCTGCAAAGTCAAGTACTGGAAAGCTAAGGCAATGCCAGACTTGAGAGTGCTTCTGCTCATACATTAAGAGACAGATGTGTCAGGAGAGCCTAAAAGCTCTTGTAGATGGTTAGACTCCTGCAGATGGTGGGAGGATCTGTCTCACCGGCAGGACTGATGAATTCCCTGAAAAGTGACTCATTTGCATGAACTCTTTCTTCCTCAGCCCTAGCCCCCAGCCCCTTCCCTCTGCTCACTTTGGTCTACTGTCCGTGTCCTCCACAACTCCAAGTAGGTACTAAAACCAGGGGGGCTGCAAGCACTTCAAACCAGGAAAGAGGAGGAGGCAGAAGGTGAAGACTGCCTGGTTCAAACGTCCTCTGAGGGATGAAAGGGCATTTTTCAGCCCTGAATGCAACAGAAGGGAACTGCTAGGTAGATTAAACCCTTTCTGTGGTTTATTCCTGGCTCATTCAGTCTCCTGCCAGTTATTGGTGGAGCACTGAAAAGGGCTACAAAGGCAGTGCTATTTTCTGATCCACTAAAGGTTTCCGTGGCCCATTCTGGAGAGAAAATAAAAAGTTACCCACACTCCCTTCCCCCCCCCCCCATGTCAACAGAGTGCAGCTGGGCTGTACATGGGCAAAACAAAGCACCAAGAAGCCCCCTTTGTGTAGGCAAGAAGAAATCTGCTCAAGGATGGCTGAGTGCTGTTAGGGGCAGCTAGCGTAGGTTCTCTGCCTTTGCCTCCGTTAGTGTTAATGTAAGAGGGCAGTGAGTTTCCCTCCTGACTGAATACTGAAGCTTATTCACAATTTAGGTTGCCAGAAATAAAACTAATTGGCTGAAATGTTCTATTTAGTTGTATTGCTATGGCAGTAAAGGTTTGAAAAATTAAAGCATATTCAGATTGTCAGTGTTCTTTTACAAAATTTATAAAACGAGCATTTTTTAAAATGAAAAATCTCTTCTGTCTTCTTTATTTATTTGGGGGGGNAAAATTCATTCCCCAAAACCACAGGCTTTACCTTTTTTCTTTCTTTTTCTTTTTGTTGTTTTTTCTTTTTTTGGGGGGGGGGGGGGGGGGGGGAAGTCCCTGTAATTTCCCTTTAGCTTTAGGTACAGCCTTTCCCTCTGCTGGACATTGGCAGCAGATTTAAGTGCATGTTGCTCTATCCATGACATGTAGGTTGCCATTTCCAGGTTTTCTTCATGTCTAGGAGAGCTAAAAGCATTTCTCAATAATGTAAACAGAGATGTTGTTGTCATCAAAGCAGAGCTGGAGCCCCAGGCACATGCCTGTGCATTAATCTGTCCCAGGCATCACGTAGATTTGTTCCTCGGGCTCTGCAAAGGCAGGTACAGCCTTGTACTTGCTTTATATACAGGAGCTTCCCTGAAGACACCACATACTAATTGCCATCCCTGTGCTGTTGACATGACTAGGTGAATACACAAGACAGTCACTGTCAGCTTTGACAAGTTTTTTGTAAACACTTTGCTAAGTTTTGTTTACATGCTAGTACACTAATAATAGTAGAGATGAGATGAGGTTAAGAATCAGTTCATAATTACATATCACTTCCTATTTTAAATAATAAGGGTGGTGGGGTTTTTTTTACTCCTTTGAAGATCTGGGAAGAATATGGAGTGCATACTCACACTATTTTTGCATATCCAAATCTGTCACCTTTAAACCAGTGCTCAGTTAGTAATACTTGGCTAACAATACTGACACAAACAGTAAGTCTAGATCCCATTTCATAGTCTAGCATTGGTTATTTAGAAACTGTATTAAATAAACAAAGCTGTACTGCCAAGGTATTTGAATGCTGCATTCAGGCATTCTCCTGCTTATACCTGAAGATCTATAGTTTCACTTAAACATTTAAAACAAAATTTGAAACATTGTGTTTTCAGGGCCCAACTTAGCTCTCATAGAAGTCAGACAAATAGTTCCTCTGATTGAAATGGTGGCTGGATCAAGCTTGCAGCGTGTCGGTGCATTCTCATTAATACCAACATTTTCATTAATAACCAACAAATGCATCTGAAATATTAATTTTCTGAGACTGTATACATTTTGAATTCAAGAGTTCTGAAGATGCACATTTTGGACTTTGGGACTTGTAGTTTATTATAGAAATATCGCATTCCAATAAAAATCCACCTCAGGCATAACAAGCTAAACGGCTAAATATTCATTTGGCTCCACCTTAATACATCACAGAGCTACAGAGCACTAAAGAAATTGCACACACACACATAAACAGAGAGTCATATGCAGCCAAGGACTTTTTTATCTTGATAATGCAAGGTAATAGTGACACAGGTGGCATAACACAATCCAGAAAAAGCAGTAAGACAGCTGGACTAAATGCATTTGAAATAGGGTAGAGATGCAGTAGAGAAGAGGATGCAGTTAAGAGGCCATGTCAGCACAGACATCGTCAAGGCAATGTCCAGCAGAGACAATGTCTGACTTTGGACCATGTGGATGTCTTCTATGGATATAGAAATAGCATATCTGTTCAAGTGAAGCACCCACAGGTGACTGTAGAGTTAGTACCCAACCTGCATAATGGGCATATAGAGAATCAAGGAGAGTCTTTTTATCTCCTGTTTCACCCTCAAAAAAGACAGTCTTTGCTTTCCACAAAAATCGTTCCATTAAGAACTTTTCACTGTACGTAACTGAGCTAATCAAATTCAGGATACTTCAGTCCAAAGGCAGTGCAATGTCCTTAGGCCATGAACACCGCCAGAATCCACTTTTTTATAACAATGATTAATCCACCTTGCATATCTCTTTTATTTGAAGCCAGAAAGGGAGAAAGATGGGGAAACATTTTTAACCTCATGTACAAGCTGCTTGCTTAATGTGACTCGTGCCATCCCAGTTTGAAGTTGCTCTTTAGTGCTAATGGTCAGCTTCATCTTCAGCTTTTGTCTCCATAGTGAATTGTTGATGAATATTCTCAGTGATCTTTTAGAAGACCAAATACATAAAGTGTTTTAAAGACATAGAGAGAGAGAAAGACTTTCCACAGGCGTGTGTCTGTGATGAGGAAGTTGTGATGAGTACAGCTTGAGAGTATTTTTCTTTGCCTTCCTGAGAGAAAAAGAGAACGACAACATGTATTTGTTTAGCTATCTTCTGCTTGACAAAACACGACCAGCAAGTGATCTGTGTACTCTTTATGACCATGCAGTCAAGATTCCTGCCTGGGGTGCTGGCTGAGTATCCCTGGACCACAGCTCACATACTGGACTTCCAGTGCACTAGGACCTTCATATGCAGAAGAAATAAGGTTTATGCACTTTCTGCATTGCTCATATAGACTTAGTTCATAGTTGAGCACTAGGGTTTGGCTCACACTAGCATAGTGCAGTGAGAGCATTTGGAGGAACACAGACAAAAGGAGTGAAGCCATTTGCAATTTGTGCAGTGTACCTGATCCATGTATTGGCTGGCCTGAAATATTGATCCGGTTTTTGGCTTAGTCACAACTGTTACAAAGCTTTCTGACTGAGGATGATTTAATGCCTCATTTGGCACCTGAAATTTCACCAAGGCCAAACAGAACATGTACTAGGTCAGAGGAAAATAGAATGGCTCAGCCTGTTCACAGGTGCTCCTGAACATCATGGTTGCATTCAGCCTTGCAGTGTATCCTCACTACAAAGAGTCCAAGCATGTAGCTTTCAGAGCAATACCCTGAGGTCACAAACAGAGATTGGAGCTATCAGCTTGGATACATGCTCCACACTGTTGCAGTTTTCTATTAAGGTGGTGAACGTGGTCATATTCACTGAGTTTGCATTCTGTGTTTGTTTAATTATCTGAAATGCAACTTCCACCTGGACTTCTTAAGGCACTAGACTGAGTTTAGTGCTCACATTTAGCACCTAAGAACCTCTTTGTAGTAGGTGTTGTAAAAGGAGACACTTGGTCTCTTTTGGCCAAAATAATGCGGTGATCTTATGAAAACAAAAATGTTACAGAAATCTTGTCTCTTCATGCTGTCCTTGGTGGAATGCCCTGTACTGAGCTAAACCATGGATGTAGTTTAAGCATTTGTATCTGAACTTCCTTCCAAGTGCATCAGGGCACGTCAGCACCATGCAATGCGGAGATTCTATGTATGGGCCAGTTTTGAATCTGCTGGTTCCTCCAGGGGGGACTGTGCTGAACTATGGTGTACTGAAATACTGCTTCTAAGACCAGTGGAAGTATCTCAGTTAATACAGAGTTCCAAACAGGCTACTTAGTCCCATTCCGTGTTGTGAGCCTGATGAAGTAATTATCTTTTACAGCACTGTCTTTTACATCAATACACAGTGTTGCCTAGAGTGATGGAGATGAACCTTCAACTACCAGTGCCCTCTCTGTGAGCAAGTGAATTACCTACAAATTTCCTTCTTTCTCAGCTTCTCTCAGTCTGCACTGTACAGCACAGACTGCTAGTCTGCCCGCAGTTAGCAGCATGCTGACGAAAGCATTGAGCTCTGAGTTATGGCAGGTAAGTTTCCAGGTGAGAACTATGCTGGCAGGGTCCTTGGCTTCCTGTTCATCAGCTATTCCTCTTCGGAATCTTCAATTTAATTTTCTTCTCCCATCTCCCTTTGAGGAAGATATGAGCAGAACAGCAAAGAGGATTTGCATTTTTCCTCCCTGTAAAAACATTCATCTCCTATTGCTGCTGAGACCCACAAAAAATTCTAAAGCGCTGTGACAGTGCCATGGCTTGGGAGCAACCATGGCGGGGAATGGCTGACACTGCTAACAAGGATCTGGGACCATAGCAGCGACAACCTTTCTCCAGAAGCTTCAAACGTCAAGCTCTGGAGTGCTTCCTGCACTGCCTATGCGCTCTCGGAGATCTATCATGGAGGCTGGCTGCTTCCCTACCCCTCCCTGCAGAGTAGCCCGTTTCCTACTCTCTCTGTCGAGTACGGCGGAAGCCCCGCGCCTGTGCCCATCATTCTGACCCAGCTGCGGGTCCAGCCGGAGAGCCATGCCGGTCGCGGCCGCCAGAGGGAGCCATGCTCGCGGCCGGGCCAGCGCTCCGCCGATGGGCTGGTCCTGCCAAGCCGCGACGGCGAAGGGCACCGCAGGCTTGGACGTCGCGGCGGGGGTGCTTCCGCGCCCTGGGCGGAGGGCGTTCTTCGGGGTGCCTGGGAGGGAAGTAAACTATAACTGTGGTCCTCGCTGGGCTGGGACTAGGAGGGCTGGCTCTGGGAATGGCCAAAGGGAGTTTTAGTATGGGGAGACGTTGTGGATGAGGGTGAGTATCTAGGAGAAGGGAAAAGCCACATCGCTTGGGTACCTCTAGAGGGCAGTTTGAAGCATGCCACTTTGGAGACCTTAGTAAGGGCAGTTTCACAGAAGAGGGAGGGTTTTGATGTGATCCCATAGTATTTAGAGGTAAATAGTAAATTGGCATAGCCAGCTGCTGACATCAAGTTATCTACAACAGCCAGAGCTAAAACTGTTTGCGAAGGCTTGCAGAAGGAGCTTGAGAAACTGAGTGACAGGGTAATAAAATAGCAGCTGAAATTCAGTGTCAATAAATGCAAAGTAATGCACATGGAAGAAAACAACCTTAACTGTACATTCGCAGTGATGGACTCTAAATGAGCTACTACCACTCAGAAGACAGATTTGGGAATCATTACACATAATTCTTCAAAAGCATCATCTCAAAGCTAGCAGTGGTCAAATAGACAAATGGAATATTAGAAGAAAGAAATAAGCAACATGATAAAAACATACATTTTGTTACCATGCAAACCTATGCTGTGCTCACATCTTGAATGCTACCTGCAGTTCTGATCTCCTGGTAGAGTAAAAAAGAGCATGAGGTAGGTATGGAAATCCAGAGCTAGAAATTTCATTAAGAAAATGACAAGGTTCACTGGAGGGAGGGAACAATTTGTTAGGCAGCAGGTTTAAAAGAAGCACTGTAAGAATTCAAGAGCACATTCAAATATTGAGGTACTCCACAGCACTGTGGAACTCATTGCTGCAGGAAATTCTGAAAGCCCAAATGTATAGAAATTAAGCCACTAGCAATTAAATAAAGCTGTTGACATTAGGCCAAACAAAGGTTGTGTTTTTTGAGTGATGTAGACACAAAGACAAGCTCAGGAAACAACATCGTTTCTAGCTGCTGGAAAGGCATATAGGAATAGGGAACAATCACTATATTCCAGCCTTGCTTCTAACACTTTTGTTTATCTGTTGGGCTGCACAGACCTTTGCTTTAAACCAGCAAGGCCATACTTATATCATTATGCTAAAGCTAAAGAAATATTTTAGTCTTAAGGAAAATCAATGACAAAATTCATTGATTTAAAGAACAGGGAAATCAGTTCTGCCTCTAGCTGGGTCATGTCTCACTGTTTGAGGTGTTGCACTGATTGAAGTGAGACTGCTGGCACAGCATGAACAGCTTATAACAGGTAGCTTTGAGGTACCCAGAAAGTAGCAGCGACTATGAGTGGGATTCATTTCAGCTAGCTTTAGCTGGTGTTGAGAACCAGGTGAGAACTAGGTGCTTATTCTTTAGGCAACTGAGGTATGTGTTCCTGTCACAGTGTGTCTACAGTGATACCAAGCTTGCCAGAGGAAACAAGGACAAAATACATATCATGTTCCCAGATTAAAAAAAAACAACAACTAAAGCATCAAGAGCATAAATCACCTTGCCTGTTCTCTGGCACCTGAAATAGGAAATGAAGACGATGGTGTTTGGGTACCTTGGGGTAAAGACATGAGCAGAGAAATTAATTTTCCTGAGGAAAATGAATGTGATAGTGTTTGCCTTTGGGATGTAACATAGTACCCGTTCTTTTCAGTGTCTCAGTGACAGAATGAGTGAGCAAAACCCAGAAACAGTATTTGCATTAGAAGCATAAATATTTCTTTTTGGCGCAGGATTATGGAATATGGATTCCACTTTAGGTTATTAGTGAATTGTTACAGAGCTGTAATTGCTTTGTCTAGCCAGGATTTCATTGTCTTCTAGGGAAGAAAGGCCTTCTGACAGTGAGGAAGTAGCATTCCTCAGAATTAGGTTAGGTTAGCAAGAGTTAGCAAGATAACTTGAGCGAAGTTACATTAATAATGGGCAGAACCAAAGCAGAGTGTTGCAGAAGGTAATGCAAATGCATGTATACTTTAAACTGTATGTTCTAGGAAGGCAGGAAGGAGGGGACAAGCTTTGTGTGAATCTGTTCCAGGGATACAGATTATCTCTCTCATTTTCTTCTTTTTTTCCTTTTCTTTTTAATTGCTTCTGTAGCAGCTGATCTCCTTCCCTTTGCACTGAATCTTTCTCTGTTTCCAACAGAAAAGCTTAATGGATCAACAACTTGAGTGGTAATGAATACTGAGTATGTTTGTTCCAGAAATAATTAAAGAAATGGAAGGCACCACTTCAAAATCCTGAAAATGTCATGGTTTAAGAACATTGCTTTCATTCTCTCCAGATCTTAAGCCTTATATATCTTATATACCTTTTTAAATGGTCAATCACTAATTTTTTTCTGCAGAAAAGAAATACGTATGTACAATTATGCATATATTTATAAGCAGAGAGAAAAACAAAGGGCTAATCATCTTTTCAGAAGTCAGTACATAGGGCCTGCTAGTCAGCTGGTTTCTTTGGTATACACAATTAATTCATATTAATTATCATGTATTGCAGTGGTGCTTTGCAGCTGCTGCTGAAATTGAAGCTTCCTTATGCTGTATCTGCAAAACACTAAGAAAGATTCCTAGCCTTGAAGCCGTCAGAGCCTAACTAGACAAGAGAAGACATGGCAAGAAAGAGCGAACATCTCCCCTGTTTGATTTCTCTGACTATCCTTGTAATTTCTAAAGAACTTTTACATAAAGCAGTTCTTGATTAGATATCCCTGACCAAGCTAGTGCCTTGAACTGTCCCACAGTAATACTGTGCAGACAGTAGCCTAGAGCAAGTCCTGGACCCAGAAAAGCCTCACAGGTGGGATGCTGTGCTTGTACCAGAGGCCCTCCTTTGATGTGAGATTGCTCCACAGCAAGTCTGTGGAGCACTGGAAGCAGAGCCATCACTCATCTTGCCTTCAGTGACAAACCCACCTAGTGGCTTAGCTGAGGGCACACAGAGGGACAGTGCTAGAACTGCAGATCTGCCTGAATCTTCCAAATGAAGAGCTCCCAATCCAGCAAACCTTATCCACAAGTTTGGTCACATCTAATTCCATGCTTTTCACTGTACTGTGCATGGCATATCATCTCTGGGGAAAGAAAAAATAAATATGTTTTTGCAGTGTAAATCAGTTTTGGCTACACCTCCTGTTTCAATATAGTTTCTGGGTACTGCTCCTTGTTTGCTAAAATACAGGAGAGTTGCCATTAGCGCTCTGTGTTATTTTAATATTATGGTAACGCATGCATTAAAAATGCATAGGTAGATTAGATATTTAGCATTCAGTTGGAGTTCTGGCACAGTCTGAAGGCACGAACTGTAGCCAAGAATATATGGATTCTTGAAACTGTTTCCTGTGCTAATCTCAACATCAGCCTGTCCATAAGTAATGAGGAGAAGGATGATGTAAAATAATTGTATTGTTAAAATACTGTCATCTCTCCCTCCCCCACTTTTTTTAAAGAAATACATTGCAAAAAATTCATAATGCACCTGGCCATCTTGTTCATGTCTTTCTTTCTTCCTCATCCTGATGGAATCAGTGCTCTATATTACTCCTTAGATTCAAGAGATTATGGCAATCTTCTCTGCTTTTCATTAGTTGAGCTGATTCTGTGCAAAAGCTGTTTAAGATTCATGAGTGATTTTGCCTCTGCAAAGAACAGGAATGCAGCTGAAGGAAAAAAATAAAAAAGGAGAGGTTTCCAATATTCTAGTCTGACCATGGGATGCTGATGAGAAATATGCACACAATTAACATGAAATAAAATGCAACTATATCTTCCTTCAGGACTGTCTTCATAAATTGAAGTGTGCTTTGCTTACTGCATCCTTCCTCTTGTGCAGACTGATGTTATACAGGCATGCTTCTGCTTTACTGGGTCTCTGCAGAGTCATAATCTCCCAACAACTATCACAGATTTTCCTCAGTCTCAGAACCTTGAGGTCTGTGGTTTCTGTGGCCAGACCCCATAGCCTCAGGCCAAAGTTTCTTATGTTCTCACGCCAGAAGGCTTGCAGAATCAGGGAAATCAGGACATCAGATTCTATTGGTCAATGGTCCTGAAAAGCCAGAGGGAGAAGAATCCCTTCTCTGCCCATAGATCAGTTACCTACACCATGGGTAGGGGCATGCTGTATGCTGTTCTGGCATGAACAAACTGCCAGAGATGGTCAAATGGTGAATTTGGGGTTAGATAATTACTAGGCTCCACATCTGTTTGTAGTTCCCACTTCACACCTCAGTGGATGCAGGGATCATTTTACTGAGTGATTTTAGGCTGATTGTCATAGATCTCACAGAAAGAAAAGCAGAACTAGTAACAGGATCCCTGCTCCAGTGGTTTTAACATGCTTAGAGGTGCCAGCTGCAGCAATCCAATGTAGTGCAGTTCACTACAATGGCTTTGTGCCTCCTGATCTTCAAAACAGTTAAGGAGGCTGATGTGTATGATTTACATACCCTCGATGTGCTCAGGAGACCACCACTCCTGGTGCTGCGTAAGCACTTCCACACTGGGATCTGTTTGTCAAAAGTGGTTGCAAATAACACCCACCTCACCTTCCTCCTGGCTTTCCCATCCTGTTTCTGTAAGGTACTCAGAGCAGGAGCCTGGCATTGAACATGAGATAGTCTGAAGAATTACCTCCAGGCTTTTTTTAGGCACACTTGCTTCATTACTATCTTGGATCAGGGCTTTAGCAATCCGCAGTCACCAAGAGAACAACCCTAATGTGAAGTCAGTGCCAACTTTGAGTGCCTAAGCAACAGAACTGGCACATTGTATTGCTGCTCTCTTCTTCATTAAGAAAGATGATTCAAATATCATTATTTCTTGAAAAGCATCCAGCCTGTGAAAAGATTCAGACACTGTTGATCAAGTTACCATGGATTTCTTTTGAGACATTCAAGCTATTAAGAGCAGGAATGTTTTGTCTGAAATGCTATACAGAAACCTACTGATAGAAATAATCACTTGCTAGCTGTTACCTTTCATCTTTTGTACACGAGTAGAAGTTTACCATGTTCCTAATTACAGCGAATTAGATTAATTCATCTTAGGAAATCAGGCCATTCAGAGTATGAATGTTTTCTGGAAAGGAAAGAGCAAAAAAGACTTCAAAGGGTCAGTCCAGAAGAAAAGGTTGTGAAGATGGGCATACACGAGTCATAAAGGAGGGATACTGTAGGTGTCCTTCGTACCTCTGCATGATGTTTCTCCTTCTTGTACAAAGGAAATTAGTAACGTTGGACACAGAGAGCAGAACATCTTCATTTGAGAACATAATTCATTGGAGCTTCTTAAGGAACCACTCGTTATTTCATAATGCACATGCATATTTTATCAACCACAAGATCATTTCTACTCTCTAATCTTGCTCTAGAAAGTTTCCAAGATGAACTGTGCAACACATCTGTAACTGTAAGAATAATATTTTTCACTACCTGCTGCAAAACAAAACAAAAGAGGAACTGATAAAAAAAAAAAGTATATTGCTTTATGTTCTCATTTACAGAAAGGTCTTTTTACAAATCTTGGTAGTGTATAGGTGAGTGGAATATGACCACAATCTAAGAAACTGTGGAAGAGGAGCAGCTGCTTTCCAACCTGTGGCTAAGAGGATACCTGGCATCCAGTATATGCTGTAAGCAGAGCTATAGCTCCATCAACCCTTCTCCCTACAGGTCTATCTCTGCTGTAACAGCAAGGAAGAATTGTGCAAAATAATATTTACCTTCATTTTATGGTCCATTGTAAGGGGAGTGGAAATGAGAATCAGTGTCTGTATACACATAAGTGTATATACATACTTGTTATTGTAAGCCATTGCTCTGTCTTCCTCAGTGTTACGAGGAGTAACTGTGCCTAGTAGCGCAACTGCAGAATGTCTCTCTGAAGCTATCTGAGGCTTCAAATTGTTTAAATCCTTCCCCAGGTTATGAGGAAAGTTAACACAAATATGTCCCCTTTAATTTTTAATCCAGAGGACACTGAAACTGAGAGAAGGCCGGATTTTACTTACCCCTCTGAATGTAGCTAGCTCTGAGGCAGAATATAGTCACTAGTTAAAAGTCTCTACCACAAGTGCATAAATTGGCTGTGGCAGGACAGGAGGCGACTGAAAATGTAAGAATAGCTCCTTGGTGGATGTTCCCTCCCCTTCTGGGTTTTAGGGAAGAATGTGTAAGTTCACTGCAATTCCTTGGGAATCAAATTGCTGCAGAGGACAAGCTGAGGAGCAGAAAGAGGTGTTGCATCTCACAAAGGTGACTGTGAGATTCATTATTTAAGCTCTTATGTTCCCACTGGGATGAAAGGAGGATTATAACCTGTCCTCACTGAGAGGAAGGCGGTTATAATTACAATATTGATCTGGTTTCCCATGGATTGCCATTCTTTCCCATGCCCCAGCTCTCCAGCCTGGCCTGCTGATTTGGATGGGGATTCCCAACTTCTCTGCAGCTGAGCTTCACTTGATGAGAAAGCTTCTGGTATGCTTCATGCATCACTGGGCACAGCTCCCCAAATACAAGGATAAGGAGATGGGGCTGTCCCTCACACAGGTGCTACTGTCACTGTTTTGACACATTAGTATCATTGGCAAACAGTGCATAGCAGCATCTTCAAACAGTTCAGGTTGAGCAAAGGGAAGAGAGGAGGAAGTCAGGCTGAATCATCTCCTACATGTGAAGGGCTACAGGATCTACTGTTCAGAGCCACTGACTAAAAGAAAACGTGTTGAAGGTGCAAATGCTGTGTCCCCAAACATAGTGCAGCTGGTGCTTTTGGACCAGTCAAGCTTTCTGGGTTATGTGTGCCATCCAGGTAATGCTGCCACATTTCTGAAAGGGATTTCCTAGATGGGAAGCATACCACATATAGGGAGCTAGACACCCCCTGGTTGTACCACAGCTAGATGCTCAGTGTGTATTTTGGGTGCAGCAAATCCTTTCTGGACTCATTGTGCCAAGCAGTAATTCTCGACTAGCAATGTGTGCCTGATTCCCTGAAAATACTGAATAATGACTGACCTGGAAGGTCATTAGTACAGCATTTACAAGCAGAGAAATAAAGGATGTAATGGATAGATGGTAGCTATACTGGAACAGTGTGTTTCATTCATGGCAGGTGGGACACCTCAGATCATGGGAGAGCCTGGAAAACCAGATAAACAGGATGGTATGAGATTAGCAGGTCCCACCAAAGGGAGCAACCAGTGCAGATAGTCCTGCTTCTCCCTCCCCCCACACACCCCAGCACCACTAAAGGATTAAATAGCTCTGAACTGGCACTCCAGCTTTGCTCTTCACCTGAGCTTCTTAGTTTTCTTCATGAGCTTCCAAGCTGCTGATGGCTGGCCATTTATCCTTGCCTTGCTGTCCAAAATGTGATGCCTTTCAAGGCTACAGTCACTACTGCCATCCATTTAAACTGATTAAACTAACATGGATGAATTTACTTGGCACAAATAAAAGAATGCTGACACAAACTGCTGTGCAGGCTGGTTCTAAAGGGTGCTTAGCACGAGGGGAGGGAAGGGATGGGCAGATGACAAGGGACACAGATGAGCAGCTACAGTGGTAACAGAGTCATAGAATAGTTAGGGTTGGAAAGGACCTTAAGACTGTCTAGTTCCACCCCCCCT
The DNA here is from genome assembly GCA_002631895.1 of Agapornis roseicollis. Taxonomy (NCBI): domain Eukaryota; kingdom Metazoa; phylum Chordata; class Aves; order Psittaciformes; family Psittacidae; genus Agapornis; species Agapornis roseicollis. The sequence goes on along the minus strand of NDXB01012730.1, from coordinate 99,725 downwards.
GCCATGGGCAGGGACACCTCACACTAAACCATGTCACCCACAGATCCATCCAACCTGGCCTTGAACACTGCCAGGGATGCAGCATTCACAACTTCCTTGGTCAACCCATTCCAGTGCCTCACCACTCTCACAGTAAAGAACTTCTTCTTTACATCTAACCTGAACATCCCCTGTTTAAGTTTGAACCTGTTACCCCTTGTCCTATCCTTATAGTCCCTGATGAACAGTCCCTCCCCTTGTATCCTTATAAGTCCCCTTCAGATAGTGGAAAGCTGCTATGAGATCTCCAGCAGCACAGCTGGATCTGAAGGAGGTTCTTTGTCCACAGCCTCTGAAAGCAATTAACTTGAAGCCTAGGGTGGTCTGGTACATCTGAGAATAAGTGCTACTTATTTAGTTAGCTAAATAGAGATTTGGATATTTGTCCTTATTTCCAGATTCCAGGCTTCTGTGTGCTGAGTAAGTATTGAAGATTTGGCTGCTGTAATTACTGATGGCATCTCCTCCATTAAATGTTGTGTAACACATGAGAAGACAATGATGCCTGTTTCTAATATGAAGTAAGAGGAAGGGGAGTTCTGCTGTGACGTCCATCAATCCATGAGGTGCCTTTTGTTCCAAATGTGGCTGTTTAAACTCAAAAAGACATAAGAATTCAGCTTTGGAACCTGCCTTCCCCCCCCCCCCCCCCCCCCCCCCCCCCCCCCCCCCCCCCCCCCCCCCCCCCCCCCCACCCCCCCCCCCCCCCACCCCCCCCC